>OMKP01075915.1:2704-25654 GCA_900302375.1 Bathygadus melanobranchus
ACAACACTCCTGTTCCCTATATATATATATATATATATATATAGCGACACCGCCTAAAAAAACATGGCGGCTGCTACAGTAGCTTGGCTATTTTAAATGGCAGGTTTATGCAGGTTGTCCCGTGTCGTGCCAATGGTAACACAATGTCAATTCGCTCTGATCAATCAGGCGTCTGCAGTGTTTTCACGTCACCTTTTCATGTATCGCCTCCAATCGCTTGGAACCTCGACGGAGGTAGTATCAAAGAAGTATCAAGTACCAAGCACCAACTTTTGCGCCATAAGAGGCCACAAATCAAACAGAATTATCAGTACTCCTCAATCTTATTGTTTTGACATGGAGCAGGGCAGGTACCCACCACAGAGGTTATAGTCACGATATGTGTGCTCAGTCCAGAGAGCACACTATTGTCTGGCGGACCACAATATCCCTGATTAGCCCGGAGCAACGACGCCACTTGAACATTTGAGGAAAGCCACTGCGATAGTCGCTATCATTCTGTATTTGAAGAACCTACGCCTTTTTATATTTCATTTGGGTGGTGGCCATGGAGCAACAAGGGTCAACATCACAGTCAAAAGACCACCGGTTGGACAATACACCTCTGGGCTAAACCCATGTGTACTGTATGATTATTCAAACATGTTCAGTATGAACATTTAATTAATTTCATTGCAAGAATTTGTTATTAATTGTCAGGGACACCTCGACAATTAGCTAGGCGGAGCCGGGGATTGAGCCAGCGACCTCCTGGTTGCCAGACAACCGCACTACCCCCTGAGCTACTGTCGCCATGTTAGGTACTTTCCACCAATATCTATGGATTTTTCTTTATCTATTGAATTTGCTTGATAAACTCTGTATCAGTTCAAGACTTTTTTGTTTTTCTAATCTGACATAAGAGCAATTTATCAGAAACACCATGGCATGTGTAAGTGTGTATACCTACTTCTGTGAAAGCTCTTGTAATGCGATAACCTCATTGGTTCTTTGAAGGAGGTCCAGCTGAATATAATTCAACTCGTCAGTCCCCACAAGCCAGTTGTCCAGCTCAGGTGAGGACAATTTTATGTCTTGTCTAATATAAAATAATGAATAATAAAGAACAAGGAAATATGAAAAGATAGTTGAAAAATAGTTACTTAACTGCTTACGGGAGCTTTTATGTGTGATTTTATTGTATTTTCTTTAGGTACTTTCGGTATCACACCATGGGGATTTATGTGACTATATTTTCTGTTCTACTGTTGAGTGGTAAGTCATTAAAAAACGGAATCATGATGTACATTAGTCATTCATTCTTTCAAACTCTATTTACATCTCAGAGATTGTTGAGGGTGTACAATAATGTACAATGATGCAGAGAGTTCAGAGTAAAATACACATATAAGCAACCAACAAGAAAACAAAACAAACAGAGCGAAGCACAGCTAAACACAGTTACATTCATCAGTGGTGCAGTTTGCAATTTTGGTTTTAAAGTGAGACAAATGTACAACTGTGTCCAGTTTCAATCTATGTTACAAACTGTTCCGGGTGTGTGCAGCACAGAAACTGAAGGCAGTTTTCCCAAATTCAATGTTTGTGCGAGGTACTTTGAGAATTAGTCAATCACTTGAACGATTTGAATAGTGACGATAGGATCAATTTAATAAAGAGGTAATATATGATGAATATATGATATCGATATTGTTGTGTTATGCTGCATGAAAACCAATCAACAATCAAGTTCAGGCTATGAATTACATTTACATCATAATACCATACGATACTATTGAATTGAATCACATTGCATTAACAGTGTGATCAGTTATAAAACATACATCATGTATTCCTCTTTTCTACTTTGAATTTGCTGTGGTCGTCCAAATTCCAACAATTCCAACAATAAAAACAGCTTCTGAAACTCTAAAATTATAATGTCTGGACATCTTTAAGGATTCTGCAATGCAGGACCAGCAACTGTGGCACCCCAAAAAGGCACATGCTGGGCCCGTGGTGACCCTACTTACCGTACATTTGATGGCCATTTGTACGACTTCATGGGTAACTGCACTTACACCATGGCTAAGAACTGCTACGTAGACGGGACCCATCCGACCTTTGAGGTGGACGCAAAGAATGTAAACATCCCCAATTCAAACCTCACCGTGGTGGGAATGGTCACCATCAGTGTTTACGGCATCACCATTGATATTGTCCATTTGGAGTTTGGCCGTGTGCGGGTAGGTGATTTCAGTTAATATGCTGTGGTTACACCAACGTCATCACACAATGAACATTCATGTGTACCAAATTATTTTTCAGGTAAACAATCAACTATGGAATCTCCCCATCAACTTGGACAATGGCAAGGTGACGCTGACTCAGAGTGGTCTGTATGTTGTCGTGGAGACAGACTTTGGCCTAACAGTTCAGTACAACTGGCAGCAGTATCTTACTATCACGGTTCCAAGTGAATTTGCAGGCAAGATGTGTGGCTTGTGTGGCAACTTCAATAGCAAGCAGGAAGACGACCTCACAACTCCATCTGGGGAGCATGCCAAAGACCCACAGGATATGGGAAATAGCTGGAAGGTTCCTGGTGTTGTCGGTGATGCCAATTGTCTGGATACGTGCACAGGACAGTGTCAAGACTGCAAACTTGCCTTTGTGCAACAATTGGAATACGAAATCATCTGTAGGGCTCTGTCAGAAACGACGCAAAAATATTTTGAGGCCTGCGCCCCTCTCGTCCAACCCGCAGACTTTCTACAGAACTGCATGTTCGAACTTTGTCACGGTGTCCCGATGAAGAGGTACTACTGTGACACGCTGCAGGTGTACTCTGACACCTGTCAGAGAGCTGGGGTCGCGGGCCAGGACTGGAGGGATGCCAACCAATGCCGTGAGTAATCAAGAGGAGAGCATGCTTAAGCCGCCTTCTTCTGTGCATTTCTAATCTTAAATTATACCATACTCATAATATAACACACCTTGTAATGTCTGTAATTCCATCTTGGAGTTTAATAGTCAGATAAAAAACTGATGCTAATATGTTATCCATATGTAGCGCCGCCCAAGTGCCAAGAGAATAGCCACTATGAGCGCTGTGGCTCCGCCTGCCCCGCAAACTGTGGAGACATCGCCGCTCCCTCCACATGCAAAGCCAGCTGCGTGGAGACATGCACATGTGATGACGGCTTTTTGCTCAGCGGCAACAAGTGTATCCGTAAGGCCCAGTGTGGCTGCAAGTACAATGGCCGGTATGTGGAGGTCGGCGCCTCCTTCTGGGGTGACGATAGTTGCACTGAGCGATACACGTGTTCCGGCGAAGGGAATCTGACCAGCGAGAAGACTAACTGTCCCTCGGGGCAGGGGTGCCAGGTGGTGAAGGGCATCAGAGGCTGCAACGCCGTGGACTACCCCACATGCATGGTGTCTGGTGACCCCCACTTTGTGACCTTTGATGGGGAGCACTACAACTTCCAGGGCACTTGCGCTTATGAATTGGCCGGTGTCTCCTCCAGTCAGAAGACCCTGGAGGATTTTAGTGTTATTCTGCAGAACAGTGGGCACGATAAGACGACAGGCTCTGTGGTCAATCTGGTAGAGGTGCAGGTCTATGGCAACACTGTCAACATTAGCAAAGAACAACCTGGCTTTGTCACAGTAAGGGCTTACACAATATATACCTGTATATACATAAAACACTGTTCAGTATTTGGTTAGTGTTAAGAAATAACACATTTTTCATTTCCTTCTTGAAGGTCAATGGTGAGCTCTCCTACCTCCCAATAGCACTGAATGGCACCAAACTCCAGCTGTACACTATTGGTTGGTTTGTTGTACTCAAGACCGACTTCGGTCTGAAAGTCTACTATGACTGGAATAGTGTAGTGTTCGTCGAGGTTCCCAGTACTTACAAGGGCTCCATGATTGGTCTATGTGGCAACTACAACCTCAATCCCAAAGACGACATGCAGATGAAGGACGGTAAAGAGGCTGCCACTGCAGAGGAGCTAGGCCAGAGCTGGAAGGTTGCTAGTACGCCTGGCTGTGTCGATGGATGCAAAGGTCCATGTCCTGGCTGCACCACCACCCAGAAAGACCAGTACAAAACCAACGCATTCTGTGGACTCATCAGTGACCCCACAGGCCCCTTCCGTGACTGTCACTCCGTAGTCGACCCTGCCAGTTTCCTCAAAGACTGCCTTTATGACGTATGTCTGTACCAGGGAAGTGGGAGCATGCAGTGCAAGACCATGACTGCCTACACGGCTGCCTGTCAACTCAAAGGTGCCAAAGTATACCCCTGGAGGTCAGCTCACCTCTGTGGTAAGAAAACCTTTGCACTGATATTTATCTCACCACTGTAAAACTGTGAATACAACTGATTTTAATGGTGCAAGTGATTATGCTTTGCTTGTAGATGCTCAATGTCCAGTGAATGGCCACTATGAGATATGCAGTGCTGGATGTCAGAAATCCTGTCAGAAGCCCATTGCTTCATCTGACTGTGGAGCTCAGTGCATGGAAGGTTGCATCTGTAATGATGGTTTTGTTCTGAGTGGAAACGAGTGCGTGCCTCCTACTCAGTGCGGTTGTCCGTTTAACAGAAAATACTACAAGTATGGCCAAGTTTTCTACCCTGATGGGCTGTGCCAGCAAGAATGTGTGTGTAATGGCACGGTAAGAAGTATTCAGATTTAGTTATTCAACAATGAAAATTCTCTTAAAAATATTGTTTGTAAAATGATTAGGGTTAGAATCACCCCTAACCCAGTTTTACATATTAACAAATGAAAAAGAAAAAGAACAAAACCTAATTGCCATGATTTGTATAGGTACAATGTCATAAGTTTTCCTGCGGGCCCCATGAGAAGTGTGATGTGAAGGCTGGCGTACGATCGTGTCAGCCGGTTGGAAAAGGGGTCTGCTCCATCTATGGTGACCCTCATTACAACACCTTTGACAACAGCACCTATACCTTCCAAGGCACGTGCACGTACACTGCAGCAGAAACCTGCAATCTGAACGGCACGAGGCTCCCGGCCTTCTCTGTGGCTGTGGAGAATGAGAGGTGGTACGCCATGAGCAGCAACCCACAGGTCTCTGTCGCCAAACTTGTAGCAGTGGACGTTTATGGAAGCCTCTTCGTCCTTCGACAGAACCAGATTGGAATGGTCATGGTATGTCACTTAGAATTGTATGTGTATAAATAAATATGAAATGAAATAAATACAAATGACAGAAGGGCTAACTGTCAGAAGAAAAGCAATGTGTAAAATATCTTTTTCTTTTTCTTCTTCAGGTAAATGGGGTCTTAAGTCACATCCCATTGAATCTCAATGAAGGTGAAGTGCAGGTTTACCAAGAGGGTACTTACTATGTAATCCTAACTGACTTTGGCCTGAGGGTGACCTATGACTTGATCTACCACATCACCATCACGGTACCCGGCAACTACAGGGAACACACCTGCGGCCTGTGCGGAAACTTCAACGACAACAAAGCCGATGAATTCCAGCTACCAGATGGTAAAGTGACCAAAGACCTGCTGAGCTTCGGGGCGGCCTGGAAGGTGGCCGTGCCCGGAGTGGTGTGTGAAGACGGCTGCAGCGGGGATGTCTGTCCCATGTGTGAGTCCAAGAAGGAAGTGTTTGAGAAGGACTGTCAAGTCCTCACCGATCCCCGTGGTCCCTTCGCTGTGTGCCACAACGTCGTAGACCCTACCTCCTACTACAGTGACTGTGTCTATGATGTCTGCATGGCGGGCGGGGACCGGGCAGTGCTGTGTCACAGCATCGGGGCCTACGTGTTGAACTGCCAAGACTTTGGTGTGAACATTCAGAGCTGGAGAACCCCTAATTTCTGCCGTAAGTGTCAGCATACATAGGTCTACTCTATAACTTCATATGTATCTATCAATGCACACCAGTGAGGACACCAGGGGTAACTTTATATAATTTGCCAACAGCCCTCAGCTGCCCTGCAAACAGCCACTATGAAGTCTGCGGCCAGCCTTGTGACAATCCATGCCCGGGCCTTTCCAACACCATCAGCTGCCCCGAAACGTGTGCCGAGGGCTGTGCCTGCAACACAGGCTACAACTACAATGGCACTGGTTGTGTTAGCATGGACCAATGTAACTGCTATTACCAAGGGAGAACGTACAAGGTAGGGCACACACACCGTGATAGGGCAGATTTCGCCACTGTTGATTTGACTAGTGTATTGGATGGCGAAAGCAGGGTGAGGTTTATGTATACGAAAAAGGAACTGGTTGGAGTATAACAAACAGAAAACCTAGATATGTTGACAGAACTGCACAAAGGGCATATGTCTCGTTAAAAGACAATACCTAATCTCCTTATCTTTTATTACTGGCCGCTAACTTCTTTTTCAATTTTAACATTCATGTAATTGGTAACTATACACTGAACATGATGCTTGAACATTGTTGAATCTATTTTACTGCAGGTTGGAGAATCTATTATAACTGATGACTGTCATAGAATCCACATCTGCCATGCCTCGGGAGTAATTGTGTCCCAGAGCATGTCTTGTGACAGCACAGAGACCTGCCAAATCCAACATGGCACCAGAGGCTGCTTTCCTGTAACATGCTCTTTGGAAGGAAACGGTACTCTCACCTCATTTGTTGGAGCCAGCATCTTCTTAAACTCAGGGGCCTTTGAGGTCGTCCAAGTCTTTAACCCAAATGTGACAGACCAGTGGTTTAGGGTTGTGGTGGAGTTTGAGAAGTGTGGCACTCCCGCAGTCAATGCCCTTCTAGCGGTTTATGTGTACTTCACCGACGTGACGTTTACAATTAATAACAACCATGGAATTTGGGTGAGTATCAGAGCAGATTCAGACGTTCAGTTCTACATCAGTCCCTTATCGATGATTAGTAATCAATCAATCTTTGTGTGCAGGTAAACGGAAGAGCTATGCATGAGAGCAGTTTCAAAAAGAGCAACATAGCCTTGACAGTATCTGACGGTACAGTGGCAATCAAGATGGACAACAGTCTTCAGTTGTCTTTTAATGCTTTCAATGACCTCACCATGAGTGTAAGCGCTGACTTAGCAGAGCAGGTTTCTGGGGCCTGCAGTAGCCTCAAGCCTGTGAAAGACCCAATGATCGCCGCCCTGGATCTTGGCGGCCTGGGAGGCTGGGCCACCACCGTGAACATTGGCAAATGGAGGGCTCCTGATTTCCCTGAATGGTGAGTGATAAAATTGACACGTTACGTGGATCAGAATAAAACAGTTACAGATACAGAACCCAATGGGAGAATTGGAATAGGAATACTTAAGCCAACATTTGCATTGGAAAAGCTGACCTGTATCTTTATTTTATTCCAGTTGAATGTAAATTACAGCATCGGAATTCTACAAAAGCAACCGATCCAGATCCTCCACCAATTATGAAGAACAAGTCCATTGACTATAGGCCTTTCAAATCCTTCACATGTGCAACTATTTATCTAAAAAACTTTTAACCATGATAAAATTGACACATTTGGCATCAGTGTGCAACATATATCATTGAAATTCTGCTATCTTCAATAAATGCTGCATTAAATAATGTTCGTTTCTAATTCTTTTTTATTGCTCACCTTTTTTCCACATATTGCTTTTTACATTTATTTTTCAACTTTTTAACTACAATCAAGTAATACATGTATGTGATTACGAAAATATTATTTTAAATTAGGGTTGGGCAGTATCCAATTTTTGTCAAAAACCTGTCTGATTACAAAATCACAGTGTGGGGCTTGGAGGGAGCCGCCAACTCCAAATTCTGAATGAAACGCAGTCCCTTTTTACTGGCCGGGTGTGGTTACGTTACGCTTATGTTTTGACAAATAGAACATAAATTGTTTATTTACATTTACATTTAGAGCATTTGGCAGACGCATTTATCCAAAGCGAAAAAAAAGTATTTATCTGGTTGCCATTGGTGCTGCAAAGCGTTTTTCTTGTCACATTTGCTGATCACAGAGAAAGGGGTACTACCTGAAATACTAGTTTCCCAAAATATGTAATCATTAATTTAATCATGCAATTTAATCTGGCTCACAATTCTCAACATCCTCTTCACCCCAGTATGCAACTGCGGTCATGTCAGGTGCGCTGCCGTTCGCGGCAATGCACGTCTTTTCATGACGTGATTTAAATAGGCATACCTGTTTTAACCTTATTCTACCCAATCTAAAAATATGTGTATATATATATATATATAGTCACTAGCTAAACATACCACTAACGTTAGGTTATGTCACACGTTGTGTGACCATAAACATAGCCCGCCATGCCTCTAGCTGACAGTTAGAAATGAGCTAGTTTACAATTTTAGCAATAAATAAATTGCAAGCGTATACATTAGCTTTCGACTTGTGTATGACTCATTATCATACACAAGTTGTCATTGTCACAATAGAATACTTGCGCTCGTCTCATATAATGTTGCGCATGGCTCGTCTTGTGCTCGTGATCTTCCCGTCTGGGGAGGAGGGGGCCGGCGGAGACAACTCTCTCCAATATTGTGAATTTGGACTGCAGCACCCATTTTAACCCCTCAATGTCATTATTATATTGTTATTATGATCGTTAATAGCACCTTAAATAAACCTATTAATTCAGTAATTATTTTTGGTGGGAAAAAACATCTCCCATTACTGGATAACTTTTTTTTATGTAAATATCTTTTTACATCTTGATGCAGTATTTCATCCTTTTCCACTTCCTTTTTCGTTCTACTGTGGTGAATGAGAACCTTTTCAGACAGCACATTCAATATATTGGTGTGAAGTTTGTGTGGTTGGTGGCTGGTTTAAGCAGCCTCATCTGGCCCTAGTCAGGCTGATTAGTCTGGCTGCACACCTGTGGTGTATTGACTGATCAAGGCCCACAGGTTAAACCAGCCATCACCACAAACACTCAGGATAGCACTAGCATGCTAGTTTGTTCCACCTGCTCTGTTTTTATTCAACTACAAACGCTGCTATAAACTGGTTTATTCAACACCCATATGTGTCCTGACTATGGAGAGCCCTGGAGGAGCCACTTAATGTGGTGTGTGGCATGTGAAATTGTTACAATGGGGTTTTATGAAGTGTGCAGGATCTTCTGGATTGAAATGCTTGAGGGGGATTGCATTGTTTGAACAAAAAAGGCAAAACTCCCTTCAAATTCCATTTTATTGCAAAATAAAACTATTCAGGAATAATGTTTGCATTACATTGAAAGTATTTTGAAAGGACCTACATTTAAATTTGTTTTAGCAAACCCAAAGTAATGGATGAATGGATGTCAAGGGGCGTGTTCACAGGTCACTACAGTGAGGCGAGAGAAAGACAGACAGACAGAAATAAATACAAAATGGAATTAGCATCTCCTTAGTTAATGCCATAAGACATTGTCGCGCTACTTTGAACCTACGCAAAACATTGTTGTGGATAACAGTGTGAATACCAATGTGATGCCGATGGCGTGGGCCTTACTCACCAGGTGGGGAAGTCCTTTGCGATGAATGGAGCCAGGTACTCCTGCATCGTCTCCTCTGAGATCGCCAGGTAGCTACCAGTGGACACCGGTCCGCACGCCCCGCACACTTTGCCTGCTATGTCGTTGCTAACGGTCACAGTGACTCCGTGAGACCAGCTGTAGGACAGAAGGAAGCCCCCCTTCCTCTCAATGTGTATGCTTTTCCCTGACACCTCCACAGAAGCGTCTTTCGCCAGATGCACCGGGAGAGTCGCCTTTTGGCCATTTACCTGTGGACATTACAAACAGGAGCATTAGCTCACGTATGTGTCAGAAGATATAATGTTACGATGGACCCATGAAGGCCCTGAATGAACCCCACCCAGATTTCATGCTTGTCATTGACGGTGACCATCGCGTCTCTGAAGAACACATAGAGGGCCGAGATGCTCCGTGAGGCAGTCAGGCTGCATTCCTGGAGTTTGGCCACCACCCTGAACCATTCCCCTGGGGCAGAGAGGTCACAGTGCTCCACCAAGTCGTAGGCTGCCATTGTACGCTTGATGGCGCCAGTGACCCCGTTGAACAGAGTGAAGGTGCCTCCGGTCTCCAACACACACTGTTTAGGGAAGCAGCCCAGGAGGCCATTTTGGATCTCACAGCTCTCTGCAATTCCGCATTCGGTGTCTTCGCACTGGACGTTGCCTGACGCAATACAGGTGCACAGCAGCTGGCAGTCGTCAAAGAGCACAGACTCGCCAATCTGTGGGGGATAGTAAACCAAAGTGTGTACTTGTTCGAGTACTTGTGCTCAATACAACCTTTGCATGCAGGTGGACACCTGCATTATTATTTACTTAGAAGCAATATAGTGTGGACAATTGCATGAAAACATAACGCATGATTTTTAAATGTACATGTATATAGCTACGATTAAAAAAAGCATTGTTTGCATATTGCTAAATCTAGCTAACTCACCTTATAGGTATGTCCATTGACGAAGCAACCGCATTCATCCAAGCGAACGCAGCCAGTCCCATTGAAGTAGTGACCATCGTTACAAGCACAGCCCTCAGCACAGGTAGTGGGGCAGGAAATCATGTCAACCAGGCCAGGACATGGCGTGTCACAGGTTTCAGCACAGATCTGGTAGTGGCTGTTTGCAGAACAGGACAGCGCTACAAGAGAGAAAACATATATTTGATCGTATATTGACGAAACTGATGATAATGAAAACATACTACAACAGTGGATTTTAGTGGACAGATGGACAAGACCAAAATAAACTGTTCACTACCCACTACCCACTACCCCTCCTGATTCTGGTTACTACCATTGTTTTGAGGCAGTGCCCTATTATGTCAGGTAGACAAGCAATAAAATGATTAATCTGAAAGACATGATCAGTTACTAGGGGATTCTCCAGAGCCTTCGATTGTGATAGAAAGACACTAGATTAACATAATGTAAAATAACATAATAATATCTAATAACGTAATAATATATATGGGAACATGGTGTCATCCAGTTCTCTATGTGCTTTGTTATGAATGCATATGAATCCAAAGAAAAGATTGAGAGAGTATGCTAATGCTTACGGCAGAAAGCAGGGGTCCTCCAGGTGAGAATTGTCACGTCAAAGGTCTGGCAGTCCATCATGTAGGCTGAGATGCTGTCACAGAGCACCTTGCGGTCCCCCACCGCCAAGCAGACGTCATAGACACAGTCTCTGTAGTAGGAGGCAGGGTCTATGACGTTGTGGCACGCAGCGAAGGGACCATGGGGATCGGTGAGGACTTGACAGTCCTTCTCAAACACTTCCTTCTTGGACTCACACTTGGGACAGACATCCCCGCTGCAGCCGTCTTCACACACCACTCCGGGCACGGCCACCTTCCAGGCCGCCCCGAAGCTCAGCAGGTTTTTGGTCACTTTACCGTCTGGTAGCTGGAACTCATCGGCTTTGTTGTCGTTGAAGTTTCCGCACAGGCCGCAGGTGTGTTCCCTGTAGTTGCCGGGTACGGTGACGGTGACGTGGTAGACCATGTCATAGGTCACCCTCAGACCGAAGTCGGTTAGGATTACATAGTAAGTACCCTCTAGGTAAACCTGCACTTGTTTGTCATTGAGGTTCAGTGGAATAGTTGTCATGACGCCGTTCACCTAGAGTAACACAAACAGAAAGAAATCAATGGTCTTTGCTTAGATACTTTATTTATGTCACACTGTATTATTTCACCTTATTTAAAAGCCTCAATTTAAAAAGGTGTCGTTGTGTACATAGTGTACTCTTTCATTAGTCAAAATGCAACAGATGGAAAAAGAGCTACATTTCACGTATTATTTTATACTGACCATTATCATTCCAATTTGATTCTTCCGAAGTATCACAGTATTGGCATACACAGTAACCGACACAAGTTTGGCGACAGAGACATGTGGGTTGCTGCTCATGGCGTACCACCTCTCATTCTCCACGGCCACAGAGAAGGCCGGGAGCCTCGTGCCGTTCAGATTGCAGGCCTGAGCTGCAGTGTACGTGCACGTGCCTTGGAAGTCATAGGTGCTGTTGTCAAAGGTGCTGTAATGAGGGTCACCAGAGATGGAGCAGACCCCTTTTCCAACAGGCTGACACGTTCGAACGCCAGCCTTCACCTCACACTTCTCATGGGGCCCGCAGGAAAAACTCTGACATTTAACCTAGATAGACAGCGAATCAACATGCTTTTATGTATACATCTGATTTGCACATTTTCTTTTTTTTTAATCTACCGCACGTTACCAATGAATACAACTTCATTATTAAATAACACAACACTAAATGTCATGAACTTACTGTGCCATTGCAAATGCACTCCTCCTTACATTGCCCATGTGGATAGAAAATCTGTCCGTACTTGTAGTATGTGTCATTTAGCGTACAGCCACATTGTTCAATGGGAACACAAACATCTCCACTGAGTAGGAACCCATCGTTACACACCCATCCCTCCTGGCAATGCTTTTTACAGGCAGTTGGAAAAGATCCCTTGCCACAGATGACATGGCAGACGCTGCCACAGTGTTCATAGTGACTGTTTTTGGGGTGTATAAAGTCAGACTTGGGACAGAAATGGTTTGACCTCCACTGGTCCACATCCACACCTGCTTGTTGGCAGGTGATGGTGTAAACATGGAGGCTGTCACAGAAGGAATGGAGGATGCCATTGTTGTTGCACACATCATCAACGCAGTTCTTGAAGTAGACACCAGGGGGCACAACAGTATGGCACTTTTGGAAGGGGCCTTTAGGGTCTCGGATCAGGCCACAGTATGCGTTGCTCTCGAACTTCTCTATCTGGGTGAAATCACAGTCTGGACAGTGGTTCTTGTCTTTGCAACCATCAACACAGCCAGGGGTCTCTGCAACCCTCCAGCTCTTTCCCATTTCCTCCGCAGAGGCAGCCTGTCTGCCATTCTTCATCACCAGATCGTCTTTGGAGTTCAGGTTGTAGTTTCCACACAGGCCACACATGGCGCCGGTGTAGCTGCTCGGGACTTTGACAAACACTGCAGTATTCCAGTCATAATACACAGTCAGCCCAAAGTCTGTTTCGATCTCTGCAAAGTTACTAATTAATTTGACTGTTACATTTCCCTGGTTAAGCTTGACAGGCAGGTTGGTGACCTCTGAATTGATCTATAAAAGATTAATTGAGGGAGACAGATGTAATTAAACATGCATGATATCTATGTTGCTAGATTGAGTTGTGTAATTACTATGGTGAATGTAAAATGGTTTAGCTCACCAAGACTGAACCCCTGTGGTCTTTGCTGAGAACAATGGAATTTCCGTAAACTTTGACCTCCACCAACTTTGTGCTGGAGCCCGCTCTCTTGGTACGGCCATTGTTTTGCACGAGGACATCAAAGGGTTCCAGCACCGGGGATCCAGGCACAGCGGATTTAGAGCACACGCCTGCCATCTGATACACGCACGTGCCCTGGAAGCTGTAAACGTGGCCATCAAAGGACTGGTAGTGAGGGTCACCGGACGCTGTGCACATAGCATAGGTAATTGGATGGCAGCCGACGAGGCCCTCCATCACCTTGCACTCGTACCCGGCTTGACAACCCTTATTTTTGCACTCCATCTGCCTGTTGGTCTTACTGCAGAAACAACTCTGCATACAGTGGTCGTCCAACCAAATGGAGGCTCCTGCCTCTACGTAGTGGCCCTCATATGTGCAGCCACACTCAGTCTTAGGGACGCACTTGGTCCCACTGAGCAGAAAGCCGTCGTCACAGACACAGGTCTCCACACAATTGGCTTTGCATTTGGAAGGAGCATCTGGAGTTTCACATGTGGCCGGACACGCGATCCCACAGAACTCATAGTGGCTGTTCTCCGGGCATGTTGGGTGAGCTGAATGAGGGTGATGTCATAGAGAACACAAGAAGGTTAGACACCAACTATGATCTATCTACCAACTATGATCCAGAGTATACAATGAACACATTGTATTCTCATCTCATCTCTGTTACTTACGACAATGTGCAATATGTCTCCAGTCATGGATCTTGATCCCTGCCCTCTGACAAGCGTCAGAGTACACCTGCAGGGTGTTACAGAAGAAGTGCCATTTGCCTTCACCCATGCAAATGTCATACAAGCAGTTGTCGTGGTACACTTTGGGCTCAATGACAGCCCTGCATTCGCTGAATGGTCCATCCATGACTTGGGAGAGAAAACCGCAGAATAGATGGTCCGACAGACTCTCAAACAGGCTATCGCTTTTGCAGCTCTCGCACCGACCAACGCATTCATCTCGGCAGTATGCATCTTCGGCCATGCCAGGAACCCGCCAGCTCTTGCCCAGTGCTTGCTCACTGCCTGCTAACACTCCTGAGGGAGTGAGGAGGTCGTCCTCCTGCTTGCCATTGAAGTTCCCACACAGGCCACACACCTTGCCTGCAAAGTCACCTGAAACGCTGATGCCGAGATGCTGCTCCCAGTCATATTCCACCACTAGGCCAAAGTCTGTCTCCAGGACAACAGACATACCACTCTGAGACAGCTTCACCTTGCCATTGTCCAAGTTGATGGGGAGGTTCCATAATGTGTAGTTCATCTGAAACAGATAGAATATTGTCAAACATTAGCCTAACTTAAAACTATAACGACATACAAACTATATATGTAAGCTCTACTTTATAAGGCTAGGTCAACTGATGAACTTAATGATTGATTCAGCTCTTTGGTGTTAAAAAGATTGTACTCACCCGAACAAGGCCGAATTCTGAGCGCCTGATAATAATGATGTAATTGTACACCTTAATTGTAACTTCCCCAACAAATGTGATACTTGAGCCAACCCGGTTCTCATTCTGGGCATCCACCTCAAACGCAGGGTGGCTTGTGTCGACGTGGCAGTTCTTGGCCATGGTGTAGGTGCAATTGCCCATGAAGTTAAAGTAGTAGCCGTCAAAGGTGCGGTAATGAGGGTCGCCCATGGCCCAGCAGGTACCTTCCTTCACCACCGGGGGCAGCTTCACACATGTTGGGGTGGCTCCTTTGATTTCACACTGTTCACCTTTTTCGCATTTGATGGTTTTGCAATCTGATGAAATGATGAGAATATGAAAATATTTTACAGCAGAACAATATCGACAGGGTGATATGTGATGTATGTGATATGGGTTGTGATATGGAATCCAATAGCATAGCATGTACAGTATATGTACTGTCATTTGACATTTCATTCAGTTTAATCATATTTATATTTTGTATATTCTAGTCATTCTAATAAGGTCAAATTATCTTTGCTTTTGACCTGTAGTTCGTTACCAATGTCATTCTGTTCAAATCCATATCCTAAATGCTCTTTTTATGTACAAGACTCCCAGAGATGGAAAAAAATGTATGGATGGAATAAAAGATGGGGTAACTATATACCTGCTTCATTACCAGTTGCTGGGGACCCATAGCCGTTAGCAACGGCAACACCAAAACTATAGACACCGAATGGAGACGTAGGGTGAGATATCTGATTAGAGCTGGCCCCTGTGCCGTAATTCAACTGAACCCAAGAGTAATCGCTCCCATCCACTTTACGCCACTCCATGTTAGCTGGTAGGGGATTCTTGTCCAGTTGTACATCTTTCAAATCATCGTTCTTAGCCACCAGTATGACTGAGTTGGAGAAGTCTCGCTGCCCCTCCAGGGAGTAGGACTTGCTGAACTGTTTCATGGGCAGGATGGACATAAGGAAGGGATCAAAATTCTGTTGCGCATCAACGGGACCGCCATTGAACTCAAACAGAACCTGGATGCCCTTGTCAGACGTCAAATAGATAGAGTTTGGCCACTGAGAGAAGAGCTCAATGGTTTGTCCTGCATACATGGAGAAGCCCTGCACATTGCCAGCAACATTCATAGAGACTTTAGTGGTCTGGGATGCTTGGACATAGACACTGTCATAATTCTGGTTGTCATGGTATGGTAGAGGTGCAATGATGAATTCCTTTCCCCAGCTTCTTATGGGGAGGAGTTGCTCGTAGACGTGATTGCAGTATGTGTACTTCTGAGCGCAGCTGTGTCCAGAGGAGACGGCCACCGGCAGCTTGGAGACCACCTTGGTGCCACGCAGCTCAGCCTCACTTTGGACCTGAATGCTCTCGAAGGGCTTGAGCTTGATGGAGATCGTGCTGCCTGCCGAATAAGGCTTCCCTTGGAAGTACGCTGGCCCCCCGAGCCGAACCTCTGCAACGTTGTGGTCCTTGTGGTTGGTAATGGAGAACTCTTTGTAGTTGCCCGAGACATAGCTTGGTGGAGTGAATATGTAGTACTCAGTGCCCCATTCCTGTAGCGGGTAGAGCACTGAGGTGTCTGCCGTGTCTTGTTTGTAGTTGAAGGAAAGCATGGTGACGTCCTGGCTGGCCTCCATGACCACTGTCTTATCGAAGCGTCCACTGCCCTGCATTTCCACGCCGTCAGGCAGTGTGAAGGACACGCTTTTGCCGGGGTCCACGTCCTTCTCGAAGACCTGACCCACGGCAGATACCTTCACCTTGGTGCTGCCTTGAGTGGACGGAGGAGCCGAGACCTCGATCATGAAGCGGGCATCACTACCACCATTCATGTTTTGCATAAACGCAGTGGCAAACTCTCTCCCCATGGGCAGGGCAGAGCTGAGCCCTGCAAGAAGTAGAAGAAAGACACTGGTTGGACAGGGTTAGGTATATCCTTCTTCCCACATACCCTTAAAAGGCAGTGGAAAAAATGTGATGAGCTGTGTTTGATTTGGTTATATGTGATGCAACTTTTGCATTTATGGCTGAGAAAATATAAATATTTTGAGTAGTAAAGTGGTAACTGGATTATTTATATAGCGCTTTTATCCAAAGCGCTTTACATTGCCTCACATTCACCCATTCATACACCGAGCAGTCGAGTAGTAGAGATGTAAAACCGTAGGGACTGTGCTAACTCCCCTCCAGGACTTGTACACCAGGCGGTGCAGCACCAGAGCCGGAAGGATTATAAAAGACCCTCATCACCCCGACCAAGAGCTCTTTGAATGGCTGCGGTCAGGCAGACGCCTCCGCAGCCACAAAGCCAACACGGAGAGGCTCCGTAGGAGCTTCTTCCCCCAGGCCATCAGACTGTTAAATACAGCCCATACTGGGGCTGTATTTAACAGCCAGTACCACTGCTGTTTGTACCATATATATATGCTATGTATATCTACTACCTCACTCAACTATATCTCAGTCTTTCAGCCAGCAATGATTTGGTTCCTGATCTGTCTGTTGTGCGGCTCTTTTTCCCTTGTGTAGCCCCTTTCCTTTTAAGTTATATTAAATGTTGACATTTTTTACTCTTTATATTTTATTTACATTGCAAACTTGCACAGTCTGCCCTGCTGCCGACCCTCATTTCACTGCTTCTGTACACTGTATATTGGCATGTGACAAATACAACTTTCAATCTTGAATCTTGAATCTGTTGTGCAATGTATTAGAATGGCAACAATAGTCATTCATGAAAGATTATTCATGAATGAATATTGTTCGAGTTCTTTGAAAGGGACAACCACTTTGTTAATACTTACCAATGAGGAGTGAAACAGCGCCATAGAGTACTGGCAACTTCATCTTTGCAACTAACAAAAGAGAATTGCAATATTAAGCCTCCTATTGTATAAACAACACAACATATAGCAAACTGTGGATATTGAAAATAATGTCAATAGTTATGCATTTAATCATTCTTCGTGATTCTAATTCTGAAGGATTATGAAGGCCTATAAATGTAATAAATAATAAATGTGCCTTAAAAACAATCAAGCAATTAGGAAATTATATTATCAAGACTTATTGTAAGAGATGGTTCCTCTCAAGTTATTTTCAAAATCATTTTTTTGTTCGATTTGCAAATCAGTCTTACCTGAACCAGGAACCCAAATATCTGGATAAGAGGCATCAAGAGTGGCTAACTTTATTGGGTTCAGTAACGAGCGACCAGCCAATCAGAATGAAGGAGTCATGGAAGGTGTTGGAACACATACCACCTATCACATGAAACAGACATATATCATGTTGTTGGCATTATATAAAAAAAAGTGGGGACCATACACAATAAAGAAACCATCTCATTAAAAACAATTATATTAATAATAATAAGCAGAATTGGCAAGATAAAATTTGAAAGGAAACAATTTTTGGTTTCCATTCGAGAGCTGACTCATTGTTTGGCAGTGGCAGATAGCAAATGCGATAATATTGTAGATATTCCTTGTGCTAAGGGCGGATACAATTAATAATCTTTTCTTCCTCCTTATCGACAGTGTGAAACACAAAACACAAATCTGGAAACAAAGGACAGTAATTGTTATTGAGATAGAATTGTACATTGTACAGCAGACAGAGATGAATATCATACAAATGCCATTGCAGTCAATCAACTTCTCTTTAGCAGCAGAATATGAATAGTCTCCCAATTGTTTGAATATCAGGGTGTGAAAAATACTGCTTGATTAAAATGTAATAATTTATTAATTTGAATACATCTTTCTTTGTTATCCCATAAGGGATATGCTTTGTATGCCATTTTAAGAATGCTCGCCCTAAAAAACATTAAGCGATAGCAGTGTGTTAACTCAGCTAGTAACGTTGTAACCATGATAACAGTGAGTTAACTCAGCATGGTGTTGAACGATAACACCGTGGGAGTGGGGGCCTTTTAGTCAGGAATACACCACGTCTTGTGATTCAGCTCCATGCTACTCCCCCGTGCTGTTATTCCTTTGGAACATCACTTGGAACACTAATGTGTTCCTTTGGAACACATTATGGAACCTCCCCATCAACATCAGCCAGTGTTGGAAGAAGTACTCAGATCTTTTACTTAAGTAAAAGTAGTAATACCACACTGTTGAAATACAAGTAAGTAATACAAGTTACAAGTTAAAAGTCCTGCATTGAAAATGTTAAAGTAAAGTAAAAGTACAAGTAAAAGTACTAAATTGTTAGCTTCAAAATATACTTAAAGTACCAAAAGTAAAAGTACTCATTATGCAGAATGGCCCATTTTAGAATAATATATTGTAGCATTTACTCCTGCAATTCCAGGACCAATACCAGGACACAGGTGGATGTTGAATAAACCAGCTTATTGTAGAGTTTGTATTTGTTTGTAGGCAGAGCAGGTGGTACTAAGTTAGCATGCTAGCGCTCTCCTTGAGTGTGTGTGGTTTAACCTGTGGGCCTTGTGTAGCCAATGCACACCAGGTGTGCAGCCTCACCCAACCCCAGACTTGGGCCAAGTGAGGCTGCTTAAACCAGCCACCAACCACACACACTCCACATACCCCCAACACAAAATTGAGGTGGGGGAGAATTCCAGGGTGTGAAAAACACTGCTTTTATTTATATTTTATACATTACTAAACATACTGCTGAGTAGCTTATGAATAAGATAGGGTTAGGGTTAGGGTTAGTTATATATAATACTGTAGGGGCGGCACTAGCTCAGGAAGACGGTTGTCTGACAACCGGAGGGTTGCTGGTTCGATCCCTGGCTCCCGCTAGCTAAGTGTCAGGTGTCCCTGAGCAAGACACCTAACCCTAACTGCTCCCGACGAGCTGGTTGCCTTGCATGGTTGACACCGCCATGGGTGAATGTAAGGCAATGTAAAGTGCTTTGGATAAAAGCACTATATACTGTACATGCAATCCATATATATATATATATATATATAGTTGGTATGATTAATGACCCCCACCTCCTTCCCAGACACACACACACGCCCAAAAGCTCATCCCCCACAAACTTGTTTTATATAAATAGTCTGCAGTTTCTGTCCTGTTTACAGTACTGGATTCTGGAGTCTCAGACTATCACAGAACCAAACTAATATGGTTCTTACTAGGGGACTCATGGGACTGTGGATCGTTGCATTCCTGAGTCTAAATGGCGTCACATTTGGAGGTAGGTCTATATGGGCTTAATTTATGATTAATCCATAAACGAACGTCATTATTCCTGTTTTTCCTGTCTTAAACAAATAACGACATTCCAATTGTGCTCTTTTGTTGCTTTTCATGTCTTTCCCGGCAGGGGCCGTGCACTTAATCAATGAACCTTATGTTGAGTTCCCGCCAGCGCGCCCTACGCAAGATCTCCTCTACTCCATATGCGCGTATAGCGACGGTCGTCTGAGATACCCACCCTGGTATTTCCCTCGCTCAGGTTTCAGTCATTTCCGTCGCTGTGGAAAAGCCATAGACCGTATAGAGTCCTGGTACACCGGCTGTTGCGCTGTTCAAATGACACAGGAGAACACCCAGGCCCTGTGCTGTGCAGAACAAGCGGTTAGTCGCGCCTTGCTGTGGGATTAATTTGCAAATAATATTCACATAAGTGAATGAGGAAAAAAACGACGATGCCGTTTTAAACGATTTGTCTCTTTCTTACAGTGGAAACAAGCTCTTACCACATTCTGTGAGGAGGAATACGCCACCATGACCGCTGCATACTTCTGTTGCGATGAGGAGGGAGAAGCGATGTGGACTTGTTTCAACAGCCGGCACCCCAATCCCCACTACAGACCGAAACCGGGCTACACTGCCCCGATACAACCTCTGGAGCCGGGCTTTACCTTCAATCCGAATGATTGTTAAAGATTAATAAGTATAAAGTTTGACTGACGTTTAATTTCACATATTCAATCAGCACTACAAAGGTGAATCTTTTTTTTTGTTCTATAAAAATAAAAATTGTATGAAAATATCCGTGCGTTTATTTTTTATTTAGACTGTGTACGCACACCATATAACGACACATGGCCCATAAAGTGTAATTAAAATAAAGTAGCCTATGCGAAAAATGAACAGGTTCTTTTATATTTTACGGTTTCCTAATGTACGTCAAATAGACGTTTGTGCATTTGTGGTTAAGAGGTTCTGTATACAACGCAGCCTGCAGCGCAGCATCACGCACATGGAGACGCGCTTCTGCAACCAGTAGCGTCGCCACGTCTCTAGCGCCTCCTACAGGCGGTGAAGGATATCCGGCCGCGGTTTATTTACATCCCTCCGGCTTCCCGGTTTTGGGCTAGGCAGCGCAAAACAATGCAACATCATACAAGTCAATTGAATTAAAGTAAAAAAAATCATTGAGCATGAAGTTAAAGCTACCCTCAGTACGAAAACTCGCCCGCGGCTCAATGGAAAGCTCAGCGATATGAACAAAAAATGTGCCACTAGTAAGTAAGTAGTGAGTTTGCTTGTTTGTTCGATCAGCTAACTCGTTAGCTAGCCAACCAAGTTATAATATAGGAGAGTTGGCAGTGGTTTGTTTCGCCCTGTTTAACGTCGACATTATAAGTGAGCAAAGTATGTGTACGATACCCGCCTTAACTAAGCGATGTGTATGTTCGTGTTCGCACCTGAGTTAAACACTGTCCGTCGTCTACAAGGTATTTAGGGTAAGTTGGGCGTTGAAATCAGAGCACACGGTGAATGTAGTCGACGACGGTAACCCTTGTCCTCGTTTGGTATTGTATGGACTGCTTTGCTTTGCACAGGTCAAACAGCACCCCTTGAGCACTCACACGTGGATCATTTGAGACGGTTCATGTCGATGAGTGAGCCAGGGTTTGGACATAGTTTAACGCAAGCAGCCAGTGGGGAGTTTCGGGATGGCTACAGCTGGGGCTGAACCTCCCGGGCCGCAGGGCTCCATTAGCAGTAAGTAAACAAACCGGTATTTGTTGATCTGAAACCACTAGTAACCACCACCCCTTTCTGGCGTTTGGTTTCACACAGGAACAAGTTGAATCACACGTATGAAATATAACTTCCATTATGAAATACAACTGCTATCTACCACCATAATAACTATTGATTTGGCCTTGTGTAAAATTGTGCATAATACATTTGTCCAATTCCTCCCATGCTACCCTAAGAGCTACACAGTCATTTGTGGATCCTCAAAGGTATTTTGTAAAGCGAGTTTGCCCACTCTTATCATTGATGAACAATATTTTCGACGAATGTGTTACTTTTTTGTAAGTCGCTTTGGATAAAAGCGTCTGCCAAATGCTCTAAATGTAAATGTAAACGCCATCTTTAGAATTATGTTAATGGGATGCATTGCTGAACTATTTGATCGTTGTCAATCAATACTATCGTCCCACTATATACATCAAGACACTTATCTAGCTACTTTGTAGTTCTTTCCACAGACCTAACAGGAAACCAGAAAGTTGCCTTTTCAGAGGTGGGAAAAAAAACACTTGTTGCAAATGAGAATTTACAAAGAAGTAGCATTGACACATATCCTTCTCTTTGTTCCTCATATTGCCGTTGACGTACACTGAGGACGATTAGCCCATTATTAATTATTTAACTTGTTGCACACTTGTACTATGTCTGCTGACAGGCTCCGGGCACCAGTTCATCACAGGCTATGAAGAAAACCATTGGCCATCGTGGGATTGACCCCACTGGGGAGACCACTTACAAAAAGGTGAGAGGCTGCTTATACTGCATGTCCTCAGGGTAAATGGTAAATGGACTGCATTTATATAGCGCTTTTATCCAAAGCGCTTTACATTGCCTCACATTCACCGACGGCGGTGTCACCCACGCAAGGTAACAACCAGCTCGTCGGGAGCAGTTAGGGTTAGGTGTCTTGTCTCAGGGACACCTCGACAATTAGCTAGGCGGAGCCGGGGATCGAACCAGCGACCTTCCGGTTGCCAGACAACCGCTCTACCCCCTGAGCTACTGTCGCCCGTAGCCCGCAGCTACTGTCAGGGCTCAAACATGAATTCATATGCATTTGACATGCCACACAAGTGTGTGTGTGTGTGTGTGTGTGTGTGTGTGTGTGTGTGTGTGTGTGTGTGTGTGTGTGTGTGTGTGTGTGTGTGTGTGTGTGTGTGTGTGTGTGTGTGTGTGTGTGTGTGTGTGTAAAGAAACGTTAATC
>OMKP01075919.1:3423-31513 GCA_900302375.1 Bathygadus melanobranchus
GGAGGGGAGAGGAGGGGGGGGGGGGGGGTTCACCTGAAGTCGCAGCGCCTCTGGAGGGAAAACCCATCTCCAGCGGTGGTCTCTCATGAGGGCCAGGAGGAAGTCCCTGTTGGTCTGCCTGTGCAGGGCTCTGAGCAGGTAGACCCTGTACCAGTCGTTCCCACAGTAGTCCAGCACCGCCCGCACCTGCTGCAGGTACTGGTCGTGCTCGTGCTCGTGCTCGTGCTCGCGCCTCTCCTCGGCGGTTTCTAGCGACGAGAGAATACAAAAGTGAGGCCTCGGCGACATCTTTGCACAGATTGAATGCGACAGAATAAACTACGGGGAACAGTAGATATTTGCACGGATTCGTGTATGTTTTATTCAAAACAAAGAAAACAGAAAAGGACAAAAAAAGAGAGAATGTGCCAGATTTGACCGCGTGACTATTTTCCATCTGTAGTCGCTGGGCAGATTGATGGAAAAAACATCATAATAAAAATTGCAGTTAGATGTACACACGGTACGACACACACACATAGAGCATATATGCATAATGACAACATTTCAAGTCAGGTCACTCCACCATCCAGGTTGATTTCCTTGAATTGACTCATCCTTTTCTCCATCCTGTACAGGCCACTTGAGAGAGACTTGAGAACAAATGATGAATTCATGGATCCCCACCTGAGGCGGTGATGATGCGAGCAGTGGTGGCCAGACACATCCGTAGCCTGGCCATGTTGAGCAGGAACTCGGCAGGGTCCTCCTGTCTGGTGGGGGTCTGCTTCCGCGCCAGCCTGCTCAGGAAGCGGCACTCCTCCTGCCACCTTCCCTGTCTCCTCCCAGGCGCCTCCTCCTCCTCCGCGACCTCGGAGCACAGCAGAGAGTCCTGGAACGAAAGGCACCGTGTGATCAGACCAGGAATTAACGAGGGCTTGGGGTATTTTGCCTTAAAATAAATTACAAATGCCCTGGAAATTGGGTTGCAAAATAGAGTTCAATTCTGTATTTTACTAATATTGAATATTGGTCTGTCATGCAACAGAGAAAAATAAGGTATTTCCCAACATAAATGCCCCTGAAATGTTTTTTGGATCAGACCAACAGTGTTTCTTATCAACAATAATAATAATAATAAAATAACATTTTATTTTAAGCCCTCTTCATGGTACCCAAAGAGACTTAAAAACAGAATATATAGCAAATAAGCTCAAATATAACTTCAAGAGTCAAGAGGACAGGAAAGCAGTACAGGCAGAAAGGCCGAAGCGTGATGAACGCTACTAGGTGGACAGGGAGGAGAGCTGCTCAGGTGCAGTTTTCAACACTGGCTCATGGTAAAAAGAATGCATGTGCTGAGTTGGTGTCACGTAGCAACCTGGAAGCAGTTGACAAAGAGCAGGTAGAGCTCAGTGCGGTCTGCTCCCTGCACGACGTTGTCTTCCAAGTTCTTCAGGTAGCGCTGGATGTGGACCTTCACCTGGTCAAAGCTGAGCCATTCACCCAGTTGAGTTAGTGTGTCAATGAATCCATGGTAATGCTGACAATGATAATGCTGATAACGATGATGAGTCATGAGAAATTAATCATGAATCATAACAAGTGATAATGAAGAGCAACACATATAATAGTAGTAAACTATGCGTATGCAGATATGTTGTTGTACTGTTTGTAAGATTGTTGCTATCAGGTCGCCCTTGCAAAAGAGACAAACCTGAACAAATAAAGGTTGAATTTGAAAAAAACGATTTATGAAGTACCGAGGTACAGAACAGTACCTGTACTGCAGCAGGAGCTTAGGCAGGACAGAGCGGACCACTGGGCTGTTGTCCACACACTCCAGGAAGGGAGAGAGCTCTCTGGTCTTGTAAACATTTCCTGCAGACCATCCAACACATGGTAATAATACTAATACTACTAATACTACTAATAATACTAATACTACTAATACTACTAATAATAACAACGTAATTCAACAACTCTCTTTCTTCGTGTCGCTCTGTGAAGATCGATACAACCTTCATCAATGTCTTGAAGATCAAAAATAAGGATGCACATTTCATTTTTAGGATTTTCACTAACTTTATTCTCTCTTTCTTTTAAATCCCCACGCCCGGGCATCTATCTCATCCTATTCAACGCTACTGTCATCTATTCAGTTGGACCATTACATACAAATACATGTGGCCGGCTTTCATGGCAGCTTGTACCGACCGTGGGCGGAGATGACCAGGGAGAAGAGCATCTCCACCACCTCCCCCGAGGGACTCTGGTCTTCAGACAGGCAGAACCGGGACACCACCTCCAGGAAGAAGGAATTACAGGAGGCCCGCACCTCCGTCTGCCTCTGGAGAGCAGCCCTTCAGAGAGAGAGAGCAGACAAAGAGTGTTAGCAGAGTGGAGGACGTGGGCATGATGTATGTGTGTGTGTGCGTGTGTGCGTGTTTTTTTATTGAAATATACAATTATACATACAATGTCAGTCAAGCAGCAAATACAATGCACAGATAAATTCACAAAAATCACGCGCAAAGACTATTAGCGACTGAAACTTTAAAAAGCAGAGCTGATTGATGCGAAAATGAATAGGAGCCACAGCAGAGCAATATGTTTGCGTTCGAGAAGAAGATTCCAAAGCATACTCGACAACGCGCGAGACCGTTAGCTGGGCTTCCGGTGGTAAGTCTGCCCTGCATTGGGGGCAGAAGCGTCGGTCAGCGCTGATGCACTGATGGATGCAGGGCAAGCAGATGACGTGCTCACACGGCAGGAGACATGGGTCTTTCAGCTCGGACAGGCACACAGCGCAATGCGAGCCGTACCTTAAGAAAAAGACAGAATTTGATCGTGTTACATGTATGTGTATGTTTCCTATGAGCATAACCCAAGTCATAATACAGCAATTTTGCAGCCACGATCTTGATGTTGTCTAACCTCAGGGTGCGGCTGTTGGACTCCTCGTCGTAAGAGTTTAGGATACGGATGAGCTGCTGTAAGGCGACCATGTTCCTGAGGTCAGGTGACTCCTGCATCAACTGTCACGAGAGAACACGTCAACATCCTGCCGTTTTCAGCAGCCCACACAACACGGACGACGCGTTGCGAATATCTAGATTTTCGTCTCATCCTGTTTTATGTGTGGGGGAGTTTACAAGAGATCCCCACTTGGCTTCACAATCTCTGAGAATGCGTAGAGACGTAGCGATCGTGGTGAACCAGTTTGGATAATGTAACAAATGTTTAATAAAAATGCAAGGTCTAACACTCTTAGAATCGTGAGAAAATGCATTTGTAGATACATTTGTATTTGAGATTCGGTCTAGACGACAACATGTCTCTCTTCACGGCCGTCTTCGATGTGTTCGCTAGGTAACGTAAACAAGGCCATAGTTTATTTAGAGTTTGACTCACACGCTGGAGAAGGTGGCAGTGTTTTAGCGCCAGCTCCTTCAGTGTAGCGCCTCCTTGCGTGGCCTCGAATAACACTCTCTGGATGAAAGCCGCAATGACCAGCATCCCGCGCCACGTGGACCTAGAAGGACATGGACACTTATGGGTGACTCACCAAACACAAGAAATCCCCCGCTCTGTGGGCAGACACAAACAAGGAGTTTCTATGATCTTACAAAACCATATTTAAAACACTTCTTCTGTTGTGCTTGGATCTCATTCAAACTTCAGGGGAAATCCAACCCCTTCATTAATTCAGGCAAATACTTGGATAGGCCTATAGGGATGGTCGCTACCTCATAGAGTTTAGATGTTGCAGACAGCCAGGCCCACAGAGGGCGCTGTAGTTGTGACCGAAAGCTCGCTCTAGACATGGCTGCAGGAGCTCCACTCGACGCACAAACAGTTTGCACTCTTCTGGTGACGTCACATTCAGCAGCTTGGTTTTCTCCACACATATTCCCAGGGCTAAAATGTCCTCGACCTTAACGCAAAAAAACCATAAACATAAAAACATAAAGTTATATATATACAAACACATTGAATAAAAGCCACTCTCATTTAGCTCCAGAAGTAATCCATGATGCAAGCTGAATTAATATTTCTGCCAAATAACTTTGCATTCACATTAGGTTAGGTTCATATTTCCTGACACACATGCAGCTGGAGAGCTCATACAAATGTAACGTATAATTATGAAATCATTATTTTGAAAACAATGGCCATGACAGTTCCCACCATTTCCGTGTGGTTCCCTTTGGTCCCCAGCTGATGGACCTCCGATGCGAGTTGGTCCTGGAGCAGCATCGTGTGGGCCAGAGTGTGCAGTCTGGTGGCGTAATGTCTGGCCGCCGCCATCACCCAGGCTGGGCTGAGGCGAGGCGATGCACCTGTGGAGCGCTGGAGCTCAGACACGCAGCCCAACAGGGCCTTGATGAAAATCTACACCGGGAAGCGGAGAGACACGTTAGTCGCGGTCTGGAGTTTGGACAAAAATATATTGTATTTAATTATATCAACGTCAAAGTACCCCTAGCTCTGCCTTTGTGGTGATCTTTAACGAAAGCAGCAGAAAGTCTTGGAGGAAACGCTGGCTGTACTCCACTTGGTCCTGCTCAGAGAGCTTCTGGAGGTAACCGCCCAGCTGGCTGTTATCGAAGGTGCTTACAAACTGCTGAATCCTCGACGTGCTCTCGTCATTCGTCACTGAGATCCAGTACATCATATAGAAGGGGGTCAATTGATTTAACAAATATTTTAAGTTCACAATTTTTAGTTTCTTTGTTGTTATTGCAGGTATTTATTAACAGTCCAATAGTGGAGTAACAGTCCAATAATAACGACAAAGATGTCTGGTTCTGATTGGTTCATATTAGTGCCAGGTGACAGGGCCACTAGTCAAATGGCAAGCATAATTGCATGACCCTGATTTCAATAAAAAAAAACAATTGGCAATTACTTGGGTTTTAATGTTTGATCTTTAAATAACTTAAACAAGAATCTTGTCACAACAAACCTGGAATGAATTCAGACTCGTCCCACAAGCTCTGGAGGTACGACTTGATGAGCCAGCTGAAAGGGGCTGCACAGGGTTGCTCTTTGTCATCCAAAACGATGGAACCTTGCACCAATATCTCCTTCTCTAACGTGCTATAAATGACGATGGAAATAGAACACTGTATATAAAATAAATTGAAGCTATTTGTTGACCGCAACTCAGTTTGACCAATGGAAGACGGCCATGATGAGGAAACACCTCCCAGTTACCTTTGAGGCGTTAGGACGAGTATCTGTGCGTCAGAGAAAATGTCTAACCACAGTCCTGCCAGGCCCTGACTGCCACCGAGGAGCAGGTTGAGGTTGGCACCCCTGTCCAAGACCTCCACCACACTGGCCAAGACAGGGGTGACGTGGGCCTGAAGACGGCGCCATAGGGTATGTCTGGAAAATGAAGTAAAAAACAATGCCATTTAATCTTGCAAAAATACAATGCGGAAACTAACGTTTCATTATTAACTGCATAAATGCAATATTTTACCGTAGGGTGCCTCCCTCTTGCAGAGCCTGCCGTTTCCTGGCTTCTTTGTTCAGCCACTCTGCTGGAGAGACCTCGTTCTCCTCTTTCAGTGCCAAGGCCCGCGCCAATCTGTCCAGCAACACCTCATGGAACCGAGCTACAACACATTTCAGTTAACTGTGTGCACTGTGTATGAATGTATTATTTTAGATGCATCACCTATTTTTGTATTGATATTTCAGGGGGTTGTTTTCTGTCTGGACCGGAAACCAGAATCAAATAATGAGAACAAAAAAGTATATTATTACCTTTTATGTCACCTTGGCCGCTCCCCAAGAGAGCAAGGAGTGTGTTAATGCGTTCCATGCCCCTTGATGCCACCCCACTGGGATCCCTCAACAGGCCCACCGCCTTCTGAACACAAGACCTCACCAGCGACAGTCTGTCGAGGTAAGGTGCCTGTTCCTGCACGTCGACACAGTTAAAGGATGTTTGGTCAAACTTTAAACACTGTGGTACGGCATGATGGTACAATAGGCAATGGTTTGTCGTTGTTGTTGTTGTTATGTTCACATATGTACGTATCATGTATGGCGCTGTGAAGTTATTCTTACGTTTGGACATCTGTCTTTGTCCTCTTCTGTGTTCTTTGCTGTCCTCTCCATTTCCATTTTTTCGTCTAGGAGATGGAAATGTATTAAATACTTATTATTCTAGAACATTTATACACTTAAATAAAGGTACTACTTAATAAGTAAGGTACTAATTGAGCATTGTGTATTTCATACCAGAAGCTTCAGGGTGAAGTAGTTTGCTAATGGGAGTGGCACAGAAAGCCGACAGGTTCAAGCTCATGTCCTGCGTGTCCCTGAGGTCATCAATATGCACTGAGTGCCAGATTCCTTTGAAGCAAAAAAAAAATACATTAAAGGATGAGGATGAGGTAGGCAGCTATCCTGACATATCCTTTTTTCTACTACGAAATTCTACTATGTGCGTTTTCACACCTATAGTTCGGTATACTCTAGAATTTGTCAAGCAAACCAAGCGATGTAAACACGACACGCTGTTGCTCATCCATTGAAAAGAAAATCAGACGGAAACTCCTTGAAACAAACTTCTTTGTTGCGGACATTAATAATGGAGCGAAAACAACTATTTTAATTTTCTTTTGGTGTTCTGACAAATTAATAACCCCATTTCCACCATTCACTTAGTGTTTTTGTGAGTGACCACAATCAATTGCTTTATATGGTCGTCCAATATTTCGATGAGTGCTTTCACCATGTCTGAAACTGTACATTAAACCCACAATGCACTGTTTTTTGGTACGCTTCCTATAGTTGGGTTGGATCACGTTCACGCCTAAAGCATTTTCATGCGGACCCAGAGTTTGTTTGTTTGGTCTGCACCAATCGAATGAACATCCACACCACCCCGAAACAACTAACTATCAGGGGAAATACTCCAGGGTTTTGATTAGAATGGACCGAACAACTGTGTGAAAGACTGGTCAGAGTGCAGTGTTGTAGCCCCAGCTCATTAAATATGAACGGGTCTTTGTTTTTAAACTGCACTATGCGGTCGTACTTCCACAGACTATTCACTGACCTCCCTGGAAACCAATGTATTGAGATCCACTGGGGATCCTGGACAGCTTGGCAATGAAAACCGCACAACAGGCATGGTGGTCCAGTGACATCAGGTAGTTCATGGCGCAGTACCTAAATAGAGATACAGGATTATCAAAATGCATTATTTTTTCTGTGGATGCGTGAAAATGAAAGCATGTTTATTAAGTGATTATCTTCTAGAGTTTTGCTTTTGCTTTGCTCCTACTTTGCAGAAGCTATGAGCTCATCACTGCAGTGCTCCTCAAGGTCCATTTGAACGATTAAAATGTGAGGCGAGGGCTCAATGTCTTGTAGAAAGCTCCTGAAACATACAAAGCAGTGTAAGTCGTTAGATATTCTTCCCCCCCAAAAAACGAAGTGACATTCAATACCAAACGCGGGAGTGATGTACCGTATCTTGCTGTAGAAGGATGCCTCTGTGTCAAACTGGTGTAGGGAGAGCAGCAGGAGTCTGTCACTCTGCAGGCCAAGGACATGAGCTACTGTCCTTACATCTGATCTGGTTAGCAAGCTGGAGAATGTAGTGACCTGGTATAAAAAGAGCAGGAACAAAAAATTTGCAATAACAAAAGAACATTAAATATGAGAAAATAAATTGATAAAAATGCATGTCTTGAGATGTTACCTCCAGGAACCTGCTGGACTCTTGTGGCGTCTTCAGGTGATATTCCAGGAAATCCTGAAGGGAGTGATGATGCTGTTGCTGGAAGTACGTTCTCAGAAGTCTCTCCTTCTCAGTATTTGACAAGTCTGAATGTTTAAGCCGCAGCACAGAATCTGGAGTGGCACAGTTCAACAGAAAACATTTGGCCAATTCCAACACCTTTTCTTCACTGTGAACAGCAGCCGTGGCACTGATTTCTTCCTCTGTCCCTTCTCCAAGCTTTTGTGGAACAGTTTTTTCATCCAGCATCTCTATGGAGACATTGTCTGTCATCTTCATAGATTCACTGATATGCTGGTCTTTGTCAATCCCTGTATCCATGGAATCAACATCTTTAGTAACTGCGTACTTGTTTGCTTCAAGCAGCTTTTCTCTTTGTTGACCCACAGAATTGTTTAACATTGTTTGTGGTGTTTTTTCCAAGGCTTGCAACAAAGCACTGGCACATGCGTCATCATGAAAGCCAACAAATACGTCGGACAGTGTGAAATCTTTTGAGGCATGTCCCAAAAAATCCTTCACCCATACCTCCAGTTTCTCCAGGACCCCACGCTGCCATGGTGTCAGATCCGTACTTCTGCCCACTCTGTGCTTTTCAAGTCGATTGATGAGGGGCACGGGAAAGTGTTCATAGACCTTTGTCTGGTCTTCCACTACAATGAGCCTGAACCTCCTGTGGACACGGCATTTGACTCTGTGTGACCCAAGACCCAGATCTACATACTGTTGCTGACTGAGGTAAACATAGTATTGGTTCAAGGCATCATACAAGCTTTCATAAAGATTCTGCATGTTCAGGAGAATGACTGTGCGACCTGTTTCCATGCATGTCTTCACACGGTTCACATTTCGGCAAACTTGGGAGTATTCTTGGTCCTTGGGAAATCCTGAGCCAAACACGATCTCAGGGGGAACTTGGTCTCCGTTTGCAAAGATATGCTGTTGAAGCATATAGAGAGCAGCATTGTTAGTGGTGAGCAGAAGGAGATACCGGTTCTCATGGCCGCTGTCACAATCCAGATTATTTTTTATCATTTGCAAGGCACTTGGCCTGGGAACTTCAGAGTGGTTTTTAAAGACCGCATGGAAAAACTTGAGCGGGTCAAAACATTCTGGTTGTCCACTGAAGTTGTGCAAGATTGCCTTAGCTAATTGCTTGTCGTCTGGCTCTTGCTGCGATTGATTGACAATTGAAAAAAGCATTTTCACAAGGCTGTAGTAATCCCTCAGCCCAAAGAACTGATTCTTTGCAGTCTCCCTACAGATCTTCAAAAAGGCCTTTGCTAAAGGTGGGAAGAGGTGTTTGATTTTCAGACATACTGAGTCTGAGGATGAGCAAATCCCTTTAGCGGTTTCCACAAGTTCCTTCTTACTGGGATCCCATCTGGACACAAATATTCCTCTGTTCATCTTGGCTGGGTCAAGAGCCCAGTTTGAGATACCAACAAATCCAACTTTCATGTGTGGATCAGGCCTGTCATTGTCAATGCAACCATCCTCAAGGAGAGGATGAAGTGTCTTCAAAGGCATCTGAGGGGAGTCTTCGGCTAAGCCAATCTCATCCAGCACCACAACTGACACATACTCATCCATGTTTTTATCCTTCTGGAAACGAGCACAGTTCTTGAAGGTCCCAATGATGCCCTCAGGACTTGAGTAAGGACTGCACTGGAAGGAGACCATGTGGACCTGTTTGAGCTTCCTGAACAGTTCAACGTGTGAGTTCTGTCCCTGCATGGCATCAGAAACAACCGTCTTAGCCAGGGACTTGGAGCTCCCTGGTTTGCCAACTAGAAACAGTGGGATCTTGAGTTCAATGCAAATCACCATGAGAAACACATTTTCTTTCAGGGCTGCATTTTTGGCTATTGTTTCTCTTGTCTGTATGTTTTGAAGTAAGAAGTCTTGACAGGCTGAAATCTCTTGCTGTAATGCCTCTGCAGAGCAGAGAGGCTTTGGAAAGTATCTGCAAATGTGGGAGAGGTAAGGTTTCGTGAACAAAAGAGATGGGTAGTAGCAAACCCCAACTGCAAGAACCAAGCACCTCAATGCCATGTCTGTCATGGTGAGAGCTTTTAGATTGTCAAAGTCTCTGCCATGCTTGTAGAACCAGACCAAGACATTCATTGACCTTTCCACATCTCGCAGACTCACAAAGCTGCACTCATTGTTTTTACTCCGCATGTATTGTTGTGAGGCTGCCAACACATTTGAAATGATGGGCTCACAAACCACTGGCAAATTATTGCTGTCCACTGTTCTTTGGACAATCTGCTTGATGTAGGAGAGTTCAGTGGCATCACTTAACTGACCGAAATCCCACACAAGCAAAGCCATGCTTGGAGGTAGAGGATGGACTCTGTACACAAGCTGCCTCAGCGGGACTTTTCCAAGACGGTCATCTGTTTCCTCCGCCTTCACTCTGTAGCCTAAACCTGCACGTTCCAAACGTTTCACCATTTCAGGTGTATGTTTTCGGTATGGATTGCAAGCAGCAATTATTTTCAAGCCACTGTCTGACTTCAGAGGCTTTCCTTGAACGGTCTGATCACACAGGATTTCCTTGATGGCAAAAATGGCCTCTGTGGTGTTGGCCTCATCAAAGAATAAAATGGTGTCGAGTTTGTGTGTCTGGAAATTCTGCTCAGCGAGAATCTCTGCTTCCCTCACTCTTCTGTAGATCATTTCAGCTGTAGTTCCACCATGAACTTTGACAAGTTTCATGTTTTCGAGCTCTCTTCCCTCCTTCTGCAGATCGCAAAGGAAGCGGACTAGTCGAGTCTTTCCACAGCCAGTTTCTCCCATGATGATGACGGGAATTCCACAACGAAATCTCATGTGAATGGCCAGCATTTTCATCACGTTGTCAGAGGTAAGCTCATATGTCGGGTCTGGATCAAAATCGCTGTACACGTTGACCTTGTTGGCGCCAACAACGCGTGATATCCGCTTGATTTTGTCCTGCCGGTTTAGCTGGTCAAAGTCTTCAGTGAGGCAGATTTGTTGGCGTTCTAAACCTTCAAAAAGTTTCTGCGTCATCACGTCTTTAATGAGCACCTGCTCACTGTGGAGATCGACTGCATCAAATGTGTTTCCGCGCAGACATTTCTTCACGTAAAAGCCAAGGAAAGACATTGAGAAATGGTCCGCATTAAAGAAAATGTATGGATGGGCTTCACGCTCCCAATGCTTGCGTATGGTCAGACGGGTTAACATGTCATCCTCAAGATTGGTGCTTTGATGATGAGTTGAGTCCATCCATGGTGAAGCGAAATCCCGCGCCATGAGAATCATGAACTTCACAATGAAATCCTTGAAACCAGGTAGTTGGTTGGCAAGAAAATCTCGATCACAGAAAATTGAGTTCTCACAATCTTTAAGTTGCACATTCAGGAACCATGAGAAATTCTTCAACTCCGCCCAAGATGGGTCAAGCATTCCACAATTGGAAAGGAAGCATTTCAGGCAATCTTCAGGGTTGCCCTTTACATCCTGGTACTTGAATGGATCCAGGTTTTGTTTGCTGTTGAAGAGCTTTAAAAACTGATAGGGTCTCTGAATCCCTTCGCTGACAAACTCTTGTTTGTCCATGAGTGGGTCAAAGTCCGTTTTTGTTAGCATGTCCGGGTCAGCCAACAGCAACTGGTGCACCTCCTTAGGAGTTCTGCACTGGATGGTAGGAAGAATGTCAAGAAGTCCAAGTTTCACCTGTGAGAAAATCAAAAAACAAATCAACCCATAAATGCCAGTTCTAGCTGTATATACCTTTATATTGGCCACCAAATTGTAGGAAGCCCTTAAGCAAAAAGGTAATGTAGATAATACCTCATTTGATTGGTTAGGACATGGTTTGCATGGTTTCAGCACCTCAATCATGAACAGGTGAGTTAAATTCCTTCTCCACACTGTTCCTTGGCTGTCACACAAACAGCGTAAAACTAGCAACTTGAACAGGAATTCTTCCAGACCAGAGTTGACCTAATGATGTACAATTGGAAACAGAGATATCAAACAATTGAAATTAAGCTAAATTAATTAAAGTCAAATTAAGTTTTAGATGGACTCACTGCCGCAGTGTCAATGTGAAGAAGAATAGGATCCTGCTCTCTCATAGATGCTAGTCGGTCTGACAGAGTCTGAATAATTGCGTCTATATCAATGCATGGTTCAATCAATCTGATTGTGATCTTCTGGGCCAGGGAACACTTCTGCTGAAACTTCTGGAACAAACGGTCCACATAAAGGGATTTCCCTGCAAACGAAAAGAAAAACAATCAATTCATAACACATCTTCATTTCTGTGTACACTAGAATTAGGACTAGTAATGATCCCTGAAACAATAATATTCTTACCAACTGCAGGACGTTGAGATGATACCACCCAAACGGACAGTTTCTCTGGAGATACCATTGACACAGGACTGCGTATATTGGTGACGGTGAAGTGGTGGTGGATATATCTCCTGGAGGTTTCAGTCATTACAGTCATTCCTGCCTGAACTTTGTGATTACTGAAGAAGGAAGGTACATATCTGTGCTGGTGCACCAGGGGACTGACGATAACCAGCCGATAGTGTGCGCTGGCACATCTCTGCAGGCTGTCAAACATCTCTCCAAGGGCCACGCTTACTTCATAGCCCAACAATCCTGGGTTGACCAGAGAATAAATCCTCTTCTGGCTCACTTTGGAGCCCTGACCCATAGCGCGACGAAGAAATATCTCCACCTCCTCCGCGTTGGTCACCTCCCTGCACACCAGTACCTCATCGGTGGATGGTAGAGGCTGCTCCGGGCTGTCCATGTAAAGCGACAGTGTCGTTGGGAAAACCTCTGTGGTGGTACATAATACTAGGTTGGGTTTCCCCTCCTCAAGGGTACTTGGCATGTTCCTGGAGATGTGCTGCTGGCTCATATCAGATAGGCAGGAAAGAAAGGATGCAAGTGTGGAGATGTCTAAGTGCTGGGGAAGATATTGTGGCATGTTATCCTTGAACTCTCTCCAAAGATCCTCTATGCAATTAATATTACAATCTTCACCTTTGTTCAAGTGTGAGCAATCCACGGCCTCGTCATCAGCCAGTAGTGTGTCATCTTCATCCTCTGAGGAAAACTGAATCAAATCCTCAACCAAACCCTTGATGCCTTGCTCCACATTTTCTGTCATACCTGTTGCATTTTCAAAGGCAATTCTGATATCAGGCAGGGTACACAAGGGCTTTATGGGAGTGAGCAGATGCCATAGCTGTTGAGGAACCGGGATCTGCCGGTGACACACACTGTGTATCCAGTGGCATAGGTAGACCAACTGCTCTGAAGTGAAGTGGTTCAGCATATGGAAGTTGGAGCGTTTTTCACAGATAAACAAACACCATTCTTTATGGCAGATTTCCATGGAGCGACTAAGATGTTGTAGCTTCTCCGTCACGTCCCCGTGGAACTCAATTAGTCTGCCCTCAAATGACATGAAGCTCACTTGGATACAAGGCTGCCCCTCGTGTAAGCAGTTGACCCGAGCATGCCATTCCCTGTAAAGCATGTTGCCTGACATATGCATTTCAAGCAGAATTGAGGCAACTCTTTGAACACCGTCAAAGACCTACAAAAACAGAAAGGGGGAACTCTAGAAGTATATACAAAGATAACATACACCACATACAATTCTAGAACATGTAACAAACGTGGTTACTGTGAAACACTAAAAGTCCTCTGACCTGTGTGAACCTTCTGACTTGACAATTGCCATGTTCTCCTTTGGAGGACATAAGCATGAGTTTGTTTTGCAGCTCCAGCAGCTCCTCAAGTCTGTAGCTCTTCTGTGTATGGCCCTTGTTCACTTTAACACACAGGAGGTTCTGTAGACACCTCTGAAATGTATGACAAGCGCAATACAATGCATTTAACATGAAACAAACAGCCATACAAATGGACAGCTTTGCATCGACATCATCGCTATTGTCACTCACAATTTACTGTCATTTGGCAGATGCTTGCAACATACAGTGAATTAAAATACACGTCATTAGGGAGAAGGTTAGCATTCTTACTCAGCCTTCTCTACTGGTAGTCTGTGGATATTAGGGATCAAACCCAGTACCTTTCAGCTTGGAATCAAACACCTTTTGATTCCAAGACCTTCAGGATATTGTTGAAATACTCTCGAAATTATTACGAGAAACATCATCATCATGACAATTCACCTTTTCTGTGTTTTCCTTGGACCATCCAATGTGATAAACTCCTGTTTCATTGATGGAGGAAGCTAGAGAGAGGGAAGACTGCTCCACAGACCCATGGGTCTCCTTCAGTCCCTTTAGCCAGCTCAACAATCGTGTAGAGTCCATCTGCAAGACAAACCCATTGGCATCAATACCACTATGCTAGTGGTACAGTTGTGGTACATTGCATTCTTAAAAAGAGGAAAATTTGTACCAATTTATCTGGTAGTTTCTCGTCTCGATGCTGGGCTTCCCACACCAGTCGGGCACAGGCCATAAAGTCGTTAAAGCCAGCAGTGGGGGTGAGTGTGTAGAGCAGTGGTCCATAGCCCATCACTGCATCGTGGAAGCAAGCCACCTGATCGATCTCTGTATCGTTTTCACCAGCAGATATAGACGCCAGCTCGACAAACACCTTCACGTCGCTCATGTCTATTGTGGGAGCATACAACATGCAGATATAATAGAGGTTTGGGTAGTTTAATTGGCATATTGTAGAAAACTGAGAGAATGTGCTCACTCTTTAGGTTCTTTTTGACCCAGGTGACCAGAGTGTGGCTATTCAAAAACCCATCCAGACACACAGTCTGATCCTTAGTGACGGTGAAAAGTTGTTGCTTGGCACTGATCAGGTTGCTTGAAAGTGAATCAAGGGTCCTCTGTTTAAATGAGTCTTCTTTCTGTTGTGTAGATAACAAACATACACATACATCCAGCCCAATGAAACACAATGCATGAAAACATTAACAAAGCAGCGAACCAATGCTAACTGAATACCATGATCAGAGATTTAGGCGATTACCAGTTGGGTGAGATTGTGAATCTCACTGAAGTCTCCAGAGAGCTCCATTTGAGTTGCGATTTGCAGCACTGATCTGGCCGCGGCTGCCACCCCGAGGACCTGCCGATACTCCTGGATCTGACAGAGTCTCGTCCCCACCCAGTCCTCAGGTATCCCATAGGACATTACTGAAGCCATCCAACTCAGCTCCTGCTTCAACAGTTCCCCATCTCCACGATCCCCTGTGTCCACCAAAGCCTGGTCGAGACGTTTGAACGTGATGGTTGCATTAGCAATATCCGTGGCGTGCTGGAGGTAATCGTCTATCAGTGGTTTCCAGATCAAGTCACAGGCATGAAGTAGTGTTACTGGCACAGATACTGAGCGGTTTATGGCCAGACTTGCAGCCCATCTGACCCAGTATGTGAGAATAAGGTTGCTATGGCGCAGGTGATGCATTTCAGAGGCCATTTCTAGGACCTTCGTGCTGAGTGAATACCAAAGGACCTTCCTGTCAGACTCCACCGGGTCCCTCAAACCATTCACCAGCATCAACTTGTTCAGGCTCACTGACCGGACATCTTGTCTGTGTTTCTCTTCGAGTGTGACCATCTCAGACACTGGATGAAAACATAACTCAGTTACTGTAAACAAAATATAGGACCACAAACCAACAGGCCATACAGTACAGAAGAGTGTTCAAGCTTAATAGTGGAGTAAATGGAATGGGGATGTAAGAAATTATTATTTACCTGTGATGCTTTCTGTGACTTTGGCAAACATCTTCACCAATGTGTCCACATGTTCTTGTTGCTGAAGGAAAAAGGTGAGATCGTTTTCTCGCTGAGCCAGAATACCATCTGCATCATCAGGAATGGAATCCAATATCCCACTTTTTTTACCTGCAAAGACACAATTAGGATGCAGTTATTTCATATGGGTCCCGTTCCACTTGCAGGTAAATTGAGCATTGTTACATTAGAAGAAAGTAACATACAGTGGTGGTAGAGCTTCTTAAACTGGTGTTTGTGCTGCAGGGTGGTCTTCAGATCTCCCAGTGACACATGCCCTACAATCAGGGATTCCACCAGCGACGCCATTCTAGCTTTGCATCCTTCGACAATCTCCAAAGCAACATCATCTACCTGTAGTAGCTTCCATTCTACAGCAGACCAACAAATGAACACGCATCACACAGTGTTATAACACTGCAAACAAATACATTAAAAACTGTATAATGGTAGAAGTGGTTTTGACAAATGCTTTTTTATTTGAAATGACAAGGGGAAAATACCTTCAGATAGAATGTAGCTGATGGCTGACTGTGGATTGAGCAGCTGGAGCACATGGTTGTATTCAAACTTTGCAGCTGACTCCACTATAATGGAGGACAGGATGCCACTGGGGATATTCTTCAGATTAGATGCAAGGGTCTGCATCAGCTCCCCCTCTTTCCCTCTCTGTGGATATGAAAGCATGTAATATGTACGCCAATCCCGAGCCAGCGAGAGAACAACTTACAATATGAAACAAGTTAGAACCTGTTAGCGTATTAAAACCTTATCCCATGATATAACACTTATGGTGCATCATTGGGCAACCATTGTTTAAGTAATTGAGCAATTGTGTGATCTCCACTAGGTTGTTCATGTTCCCAAACTGTGTTGTTATTTCTCGGATTGGATGTTGTTGACTCGTGGTGTTTGTGACAACGTCTGCACTGTTGCACACTCAACAAGCAAAACCAGAGCATATATATACCTGGCAGGTGCTTTGGATGGCAGTCTGACACAGCTCCTGGAAGCAGATCTGTAAGGTACTGTGGCTCATCTGCATCGCCGTCAAGGATGACTCAAGACAACACATGAGAATCTTGTCCACATCGCTGGACTGCATGGATGCCAAAGGACACAGCAAACAGTGAATGTAGCAGCAAAACAAGAAGCAAGTGAAGAACAGAATATGTAAAAACACTTTACAATAGGTGCCTCACATTCACCCATTCATACAACCATTCATACACCGACAGTGATGTCAGCCATGCAAGGGAACTGCCAGCTCATCAGGAGCAGTTAGCATTAGGTGTCTTGCTCAGGGACAGGGACATCTCAACACAGCAACCAGATAACCTCCTCTACCCTCACTAGGTGTCAGATTTTTCGATGGAGTCAGGCAAGCACATGTTCCCATGCCTGGATCTCCTCAGCATACCTGAGTAATCCTCTTCCTCAGGTCCTTCTCCACGGTGGACCTCCACTGGAGCAACACTTCCTCATCAGAGCCATCCACCCTCAAAAGGGCATCCCAAATCTAACAAGAAATGATTAACTTATTTAGACTCCAGAATCACAGAAGATGGTAGGTATTGGCATGGTTGACATTGTCAAAATAAAATAAAGATGTACAAGCTATCCTATTTGTATCAAAACTGAAAATGTGTTAGAAGCAAGAATACACTGAAACGATAACATTATGGATGTTTTGTTTTGTGTGCGTACCTCTATCTCTTTGGGGTAAGTGAGTGCTTTGGATGATGTGAGAAGAGGTTTGTGGAGGAGGCTATCTCGCCAATCGCAGACATGCTGTTGCACATGGAGCAGTTCTTTCATGTATGGCCGAGTTAAGGTGCCACCCTCAGGATCCAGGGCCTGGGTGTTGCCACCCTCAACATCTAGGGCCTGGGTGACAGAGTGAAACACAACATGTAAAAAATGCCACTGTTGGCCTTATTCACGTGGCGGCCATCTTGATTCCGCGTTCAGCTCCATCACCCAGCTAGTATTTAGAATCCAGATGGAACAAAGATGGGAGAATAGAGAATAGAGGGGAATAAAGCAGTCAGCATACTTCAAATAAGTTGATTTTATTACGGCTGGCCAAGACGGAAAAAGTAATTTGAGGAAAAAGATTTTATACGCAATTTGGTCACTGAACATTCCATTAGTTAAGACCAGTGGTGTCTCCATGGAGACAGGGAAATCAAATCAAAATAAATCACCCGCCTTGCTTTTCTGACTAGCCACACACATTGTCCTCCTCTGCAGAGATTACGGCTAAGTTACCAAGAAGCATGGGCATGGAGCATAGCAACAGGTAGACATACCTGTTTTGCAGACACCGGACGGATCACTGCGACCAGCTTGAGCACTAACTGGTAGGAGACCAGTACCGTCCGGTAGAGCGGTACCAGTCGTGCCATTTTGCATGTGCTCTTGAACACATCAATGCTAGTCAGGAAGATGCTCCTTGACCTTATGTCTCCTAAATCCATAATTCTGTAGGAATTATAAAACTAATTAGGATTAGGCTAAATTAGGTGCAGAAATGATGCATAAAATTCCTGAAGATATTACCCTTCTGTTTCTATTTTCTTGATGATATGGGTCAAGATTCTTGTCGCCTGATACATAGCCTGTGGCAAAAAGTCAGAAATTATCACGTTCAAGTTCAAGTTCAAGTTCAAGTTCAAGTTTATTGTCACATCAGAAGTTTACACAAGTATAAAGGAGTGAGTGAAATTCTTGTGTTCAAGCGCAATGCTTAAGTGGCGTATATACGCAGGATGCAAATTATGGGGGGGCCAGGGGGGCCAAATCCCCCTGGATGTGATGAGGCGCCCCCTGGAGATTCACCAGGGGAACTCTTGGGGGGGGTCTTTTAAATTATACTGTTCAAATCAGATTTAAAATATATATTAAAAGAATGTAAAAATGCTTATCTTGTTCTGTGTCAGAATATTGTATAACGTGTATTAATATATGTAACCACCTCCATCAGATATAGCAAACCATTGTGTAGGTTACATACAATACAGAGCAGAACCAAAGCTGGTGGAGGCTGCAAGGAAATAACTTGCAGAGTGTGTGTGTGAGATGTCTTAAAATGACTGCCTCTCAGTGTACGTGTGTTTGATTGGACCGCTTGGCTGTCAGCTGATGCATGACATGCATAGTGTGAGAAAAAATGGCAACCGAAAAAATGGCAACCGCAAAAAATGCCACCGTTATATGGTGACCGAATGTCACCGTATAACTGACACCCTGTATATACGTAAGCATGTAAGACTCACCTGTTCATTCAGGTGGGCTGTGTTGCTCCTGGAATCATGCTGTCGGAGTCTATAGAGCAGAGCCTGGATCAGGAGACCAGGATGTACTCCGGTCAGGTCAGAGAACTCTGGGATGTCCTCAAATGCAACCAGAGCCAGCCAACTTCGTAGCACCAGAGGCATCTCTCGTACCACAGTTAGGTGGTTCTTGATCAAAGTCATCATTATCCTGTCAGAAGAGTTACAATGCAACTATTCAGATTGTATTTCTTCAGTGTATTTACTGAAAAGTATAGACAACAACTCAACATACACAGACCATGTTCACCCCACACCCTCACAAATCATATCCAAATGTCATTTAGTTGCTGGAAGTACAGCCCACACCATTGGACAGTAAAAAGTTTATATTTCTGTGCAGTGTGCAAATTACACCATGGCATTCAGGGGAGTTCACTCTACCGACAGGCTAGCGGCACTCTCAGAAAATGTGACAATCAGATGTGGGCGTTACAAACAGCTTTATCAGAGACGGACAGGGACTAAAAAGTGGGTCAGAATGGCCACAAATGTTTGCGCACCAATTGTGTAGGTATTCACTGATTCGCCTTTACCAAGCTTCCTGTCATTGTCTGATTCCAACTTGACAAAATCATTTCAGCACTTGTTGCCATCAGGCATGCATTAATACCACATAGAGGTATTAACATCACTGGGCAGTGCCGCGGCCATATACAGTGTCAATTATTTAGATCGTTATTTTGACGAGGGCGGTGTGTGTGGCGAATAGAGGTTTATTATTCTTCAAATTAAGCTACCAGTACCTGATGCATAACACCAAGCAATTTGTTATATTTGATACAGTATAGTTTGATACACAGAAATGACAATCTTATTTTAAAGAGACCGCCCCCCAAACTTTCCAAATTAGCGTCTCAGGGGAGCTCAAGGTTCATTCAGAGGAGCTCAGGGCTCATTCAGGGGAGCTCAGCTCCCTCTGGCTACCCCATAATTTGCACCCTGTTTCTATGGTTACTTTAACAACATGCATAAAATGAAACAAAAATATTGTTTTGGTGAAAAACTACACTGTGGATTGATTTCAGTAGATGGTTGCTTGTTAACGCCACACCCCTGGAGGAAAAGTTGAACCCACTTACCTTCTCTTGTCTTTCCATTCCGCTACATTGTCTCTGAAATTGCAGAATTTGACCATGTCCAGTCCAGACCACTTCTCTTCCTCAACAGTAGGACCCATTAGTGGGCCATCTGCTTGTGGTTGTCTGAGCTTGTGGAGAAGAGGAATGAGCAGAAGGATCTCCGATACCTTAAGTCGTACACACTGGTCGATCAGTTGCAAAACAATTCTGTCAGGGTAAGGGAAGAGAAGTGTAGATTTAGAAAAGAGAAATTATAAAATACACAAAGACACAAAACCCGCAAAAAGCTACAAAAAAAGAACTTACTTCTGTGGAGAGCTGAAACTACTGAGGACCTCCTTCAGGTTGCTGCTGTTTACTGCATGGTCTGACGACAATACTTGGCAGAGGTTAGACAAGCCCTTCAATCCGAGACCGTCACTGAACCGACAGGAGAGTACGAACACAGACAAGGCCAGCACTAGAGGCCCACCACTCTTCTGGGCCCCCTCGGACACAGCTCCTTCTAAGATGTGACACAAATGGTCTGAAATCCACCTGGACCCCTGTTGAATTAGCAGTGAATTAGCATGAGAATTGATGAAACGTGAATTTGTATTAGTAATGGTAGTATTTTAGGAAATGTTGATTGTACCTACATTGACCATTGGGGGGTGTGTTTGATCCGGGTAGTGTACTCTTGGTTTATCACAACAGAGAGTGTACTGGAAATCGGTCAAGTTCCTGAGCAGAATTTTTGTGCTCTCTTTGTTAGCTGGAGACCATTTCTCAAATATTCTTTTCAGCAGCACTGACGCAGAGAATCGCCAGCTTTCCGCAATCTCATTATCCTTCGGTTTATTCCAGCCAGTTCCTATAAACCGTCTCCACATGGACACATGCTCCATTCGGCAAATGTAGCCCTCAAAAATGCGCAGCTCTAAAATGAAACAACACACTGCAGTCATTGACTATTTACAGTGAATCTAGATACATGTAAAAGACTGCAGGCATTGGGGTTCAAACTGAGGACCATAAGGGCTCAACGTGCATCTGCGTGGTTTTTCCCGATTCCTATGTGCCCATCCAATTCATACTTCTGCTCAAGTTACGCAATGTGTCATTACACCAAATGTACTCTAAAGGGTGATTTATCAACCAACTATACAACCCAACCTGTGGATAATAGATCGCAAAAAAAGGCACCTCTTTATTTCAAACAGTAACTACTGAACACACATCCTATGTTTTCTATACTAGGAGTGTCGCCTGCAACTGAGAAGCTGTGCACGCAGCCCCGCTCGCCAATTCACCAATCAGTGGTCTGCAACATCTAGGTGGACGTTGCGGTGTCATCATGTTGCCGACAGCCACCGCTGCGCCTTTGATTTGATCAACATGTACGCGACAGGGCTCTGAAACCATGTTGCGAGGTTGCGTTGATGTTGCAGACCCCTGGTTGTGTTGCTTATGTGCTGCAGTCGCCAGAGCATGTACAGATCCTGCCCCCATTTGTGTACCAAAAAAATCTAGTTTTCACCTTTAACAGCATTGTCGCGTGGAATAACTATGTCCCTCCAGGCTGTCTCTTCGATGTCTTTGCTTCGTTGCTGTATGGCATATGTGTAGGTAATCGTCTGGCCCTTTGGGAGATCACTGTCCCTCATGGAAAGACTTGCTTCCAGCAGGTAGTCTTTCTGAGGCAGCTCACTGAAGACAAGACGTTCAATTCATTGTGTTAAAGTAGAGTTAATGTAGTTACATTAAAGAACAACACACACATGTATACTTACAAAAAATGGGTCACGTCAAGAGGAAACTGTGAGTGCTCGAGACGCAGAAAGATTTGGTCATGTTTGTGGTTGAACCGAAATGTCTTATCCAACACTGCATGAATGTGAAAGGTGAACATGGGGCACTCAAAAGTTGAAGATCTCCCTGAAGATTGGCCCCTGGGGTGGGAATACAAAAAGACAAAGGACATGATATTTGATCATCCTGTGTAAACTCCTGTTCATAGCTATTGATCAAAGTTATGGTTGGTTTGATAGCTGTCGGCTTGCTACTCACTGCTCTGCCTCGCTTTGGGATGCACTGCGGGGGCCCTCTCCAGCTCCTGGCGTGTCCGACCCTCTCGTCACCGTCGGCGTCCCTTCAGTCACCGCTTGTGCGTACGAAGCGGGCTTGGCCATGACATCGTTTGGTACTGGGGACTCTGGGACTGAGCTTTTCCCTGAGGGATTGTCTTCGCGTTTTTGGACACCTTCTTTGAGGTTTGACTTCTCCTCTGTTGATGCACCTGCGCCACCTGCATTTTCACACGCTATTGAAGATGCCGTTTGGACGTTTGGATTTGACTGAGTCTCCACAGTGCTGCTTTCTAACATGGGCGTTTCGTCAGGCTGGTCTGACTTGGGATGCATCGGCACGATCTGGTTATCCTGTGTCTCCTCAGAGCGGTCGCCCTCCTTCAGTTGAGTGACATCAGCGGGTTCACACTGTGTCGCCCGGCTGCACTGAGTCATTGCTGAAGTCTGCGTTGCCCAACTTCTAGTCTTAATCTTATTGGTTTGAGTGTGGCTATGCACTACTTCAACTTCTTTGCAACGCTGTATTTTATGCTTTTTCGAAGCAGGAGGCAAGTTGGCCTCCTGGGACCGGACCTGACTAGTTTGAGTTTGATGGTCCCCGGACTGCATTTTTACCTCCGCCATGGTTTGACTTTGCCCCAATGGGGTCTCCAGTAGGGTGTCCCCTGACAATGTTGTCTGATCCTGATCATCCACCAGACTTTTGACAACATCAGCATCCTCTCCTCCCGGGCAAGCCGGGCCAGCCTTCTTCCTTCTTTTTCTTTGTCTGCTGGTTTTCTTCTTTGACTTTTCAGCTTTCTGGCTTGGGGAGCTGCTTGGCCTTTCATCCTGGAAAGTACAAAACATGCTTTGGTTGCACATACATCATTCACAACATATATGTATTAACAAACACATGATCACAACCACACATCTGATTGGTCACAAGTCCTTAAATCAATATAAACGATGCACTGATTGATAACGGTCATCGATGCAAATCGATGCTAATTGTTCTGCATTGTCAGCAATATATTGGTGCCAAGGTGCCTTGATGGACAATTATTGTTATTATTATATTAGCTGATAAGAAACCCGTTTGATCTCAAATTCTAAATCCAGATAGGCCTATCTCTGTTACGTTTACCTTGTGTCTTGTCTTTGGAGTCTTGGCAACGCCCTCCTTAACTGCATCCTTCCCGGTTCTCCGAGTTTCACCCTGCGTATGATCCGAGTTCTGCTCCATCTGATCTGAAGACGTCTTTGTGAGGATGTTCCGTGACACCCCTCTTCCTCCCTCTGTGGTCTATGTGTTGGGTGTGATAAGCATGTCAATATTTATCCGTGCCTACCGATACCCCTTCTAGTCATTATGAAATGGAACACACGCATCAAAATGTATCATATTATTAAGTTAATTTAAGTAGACTTCAGACTTGCGTAATCAGCACATTACAACCAACAGCGATTCAAGGCTGCAGTTTTTCATTGCAGTAAACGCTATTAAAAACATTAAAATAAACGTTTAACCACTAATATCAATATTATCAAATAAATTGTTTCTGCCACGCACCTGATTAGGTCACATCACTTTTCAGTCCTCACAAACGCAACAATTATCAGCAACAACAATATGTCTGACTGTTGTCCGAATTTATATGCACTTTCCAGTAAGGGAACGTCTATATTTTGTATTGCTGTATTAGAAGGGGTAGCTATTTATTGGTATTGTCCATTTTAGACAATACCATTCAGTACGAATAATTATCCAACTACAAATATACTATACCAATACTATTGTAATAACGAAACAAGTAATTAGAACGTTTTGTACGCACAAAAACGTAGCCTTATTGGAATATTCCTATCGCGAACTTGTACATATTTGTACGACTGTCCCTAACCAAATAAAGTTAAGTTTCAGTTTCATTTTACGATTTGTTTCGAACGAACATGAAACCTAACGAGTTTTTATGAAGACGATCATAAAAACATAAAATGGTGTGGCAATTTCCCCTGACTACATGAACACAGTACATTAACAGTAGAATTGCATAAGCGTTTACTTTAGTGAAACCTGAACTCAAAATAATCACCAAACGCATGCACGGGAAATTAAGTGCTAAGCGTAATTTTCCATGTTTCAGGGGCGCAGAGGATTTGGTTTTGTAACAAGTAATAGTTTGGGCATGAGCATTTTCTGTATTTTTAATCTCAGGACAGAAACAACAGCACATTCAATTGGATTTTTCATAAGTAGGCCGAAATTTAGCTTTTTTATTAATTTCACTAATAGGCCTAATATAAAGGCAAATGTATATGAGTAGTGAACAATAATCACTGTAGTTGATACACCGGTTGGGAAGGGTAACAGAAGGCGTATTGTAGTAAATATTGTTTAATTGAACAATTAACTTAGCTAAATTACCAAAAAGGAATAGCCTAGGCCAAAAAACGAACAAATATATTTACACCATGGTACCTCTCCCACATACACCGTTCATCTCATCATGACAACACAGGGCTACAGTTAAACACATAGTTAGTGTTTGGTTTTTTCCACTTCCACCAAATAAGAATTGCTCAGGAACCAGCAGGCTTCTTTATTCTTCTGACCACGACTCGAGTTCTTCTTCCTTGCGGTCTGCTTCCCTCCTCTGTTGCCGTGGTGTTCTCATCCGCCGGTCTGCCTGCTTGAGGTCTGGTTTCACCCCGGGGTGGAGCGGGGGTCCTGCCCGCTCTCACGTCGTCCACGAAGGCCTCCACCCCGTCGAACTTGGCCGTCAGCTCACCAAGACGCTCCTTTAGCGTGTTGAACTCTTTGTAAAGGTCCCCGAGGGCATCGGACAGCGGCCCGATCCTGTAGGCCATTGGATATCATCATGACCAAAAACAGAACGTCGATTCATATTGTAACGCTGTGTTGTTCTCACCTTCCATAGTCAGGCAGCACAGTGTTGTGGTCATGCAGGAGGAGATCTTTGACCTGTGTCATGATGGCGTATTTCCAGTTGTCTAAAACCAGGGTGAGGTTGGCACATCCTCTGGTGTTGACTTTCTCTGCTAGAGGGGACAAAAAAACAATGTTGACAGTAGGGGTGGGTCGAAAAAATGGATAGGCCCACCGTAAATATTGCAATTTTATTTTTTCCCAAAAAACAACAGAAAAGAAGCAACTGCGGACGTCCAAAGATGACTGTCATGATGTCATGTTGACTTACATGCAGTACCCACTACAGATTAAGAGGTGGGGTCAATAAAATAGATTAAAACGTTGATACTGAATCACCTTCAGACCTGTAGTCCCACTCGAGGCTGCGCTGCCTCCTCTGTGCCTGAGCAGCGTGCAGGCTCACAAGCGAGAACAGCAAAACAAGCGTCCGCATGTCCAGATGTCACAGCCTGTAACATAAGACAACACAACAGGGAATTATAAGGATTCATTGTTCATTTGACCTGTTCTCTGAAAACAACTCATTAGATAACCAACTCATTAGATAACCAAAACCTTGGTTATCTAAAAGTTGGGATGATGGTATGTGAAAGTGTAGAATACATACCTCAACCCCTTATTGGTATAGTCCTTAGCTCTAAGGCAGCCTCTGCTGGATGAGTCGCGCTGAGCTGGGTTGCAGATCATTATGTACACCCCAACCCAGACACACATCCCCCAACCCAGACACACACCCCACCCATCCCGACTTTTCCAAAAGGGAAGCGCATGTCTTCAGACTCCACCCCCCACCCAAACATACCATTTGAATAATGCAAGTGCATTTCAAATTGTGCCTTTATCTGTAATGCAAGACCGCGATTAACTGGTTTTCATTGATTTTGAATTGCATTCTTTAGGAAATGCATTCAGATCAGCGACTCGCCTACCGTTCTTGCAACAGTGCACAGGATCTTTCATCTGCTGTCCATCTGAGGTCCAGGCAGCCCAGTGTCGTCATGGAGATAACTGCTCAGAAGTGGGGTTTACTTTCTGACCTCAGAGATCAGCTGGTAACAGGACCCTCCGCGGTCTGCTTTGCAGTGGACTCGGCGATGAGCTGTCGAGAACCCAATTGTGTGGTGGACACAAATAAATGAGGTTTCAAAGGAAAATGTTCATCCATAATAAGATAACTTCCCATGTCAGGTCTGTTCTCTGTCGAAGGTGCACAGTGAAATGTGTGGTATTGATGTCCAAACCCCACCGCGCATAAATCACTTGGTGGATTTGGCAGTGCAGTGTGATTAGAAACAGGTTGCACCGCTCGCAAAAGTCAGAGCTGGGCCTAGATATTTTTGTGTTTTGTCACTCGCAAACTTTTAACGGTGTACTCCCTATTATTGAGGACAAATGACAGAAATTTCAATAGTAGGAATTAATTGTTCTTTATTATTAGGTTTTAAATCCGGGTCTACAACGCTTGGATCCGCTGTGGTTCGCGGTAGTCTCAGTGGACTGTGGAGGAGTAGACCCAAGAGCATCCATGCTCAGCAAGCCTACCCTGGATTAAGGTTGGAAGAAAAACAACCCAAACAAAACTAATTCAGTATCACATCATCAGGTAATCGCTCTAAACTCAAACTGGGGCTTGGATGGTCTAAGGAGCCAAAAGCAAAATACATTGAAACCATGTTGGGGGAAAAAAAAAATAATAATAACTCAAATGGAGATCTACTTGATTCATCGTTGGAAATGAGCCGGTACAAAAGAAGGGGAAAAAAAAAAAAGCACACACCTCATAAATAGCATAAATTGCAATGATGCCACTCAGGTTGAAGGGTCAGCATCCCAAACTGTAACGGAGCAGATTGACCATACAAACACTGCAGAACATTTTCAATCCTTTCAAGGATTCAAAAGCATTTTCGTGTTAACACGCCTCTGTATTGTATTTAAATTAGGAGGGAAACACAAAAAAGGTCATATCTGGGGCTATATAGCCTGGGAATAAACTTTGTAGGTCAACAGAATGTTCTGGGTGGGACTCGCCTGTTTTGTTAACCTGCATTGACCGGACAAAAGTAAACGAGGAGAAGAGAGGAGCCCGAATTTGAGTGGAGCATGACAACGTCCATTAAACTGCCATGGCAACCTGTGACCCCTCGGCATTCTGGGTGCGGTAGTCTTTGAAGGTTGATTGATGGGAAACGCACCCAGGGCCCACCAGAGAAAAGGCCAAATTTCTACGGTCTAGTCTGGCCTCTTCTGGAATGGAGCCAGACAGGGAGGAGAGATTGAACCTGACGGGGCGGGGTAACAAGAGTGCAACGGGGGAGTTAGGGATGGACAAGTCACCGTGTCTTCCCAGTTGGCATGGAAATGAACGACGGCCGGGCAGAACGTAGGCTAGCCTACCACTAAAGCGCTTCCAGGTCCAGTCATTTCTCGCAATGGGCAACTGAGTGGGTCGAGAGGCAACAGGAGGGGAGAGGAGGGATACCTCGGAGTCTAATATGGCTCATCAAACTAGGGAAGAAAAAGGACGTCTCTGCAGATCAAGTGCTAAGTTCTCCAAACAAAAGTTGACGCTTGTCCAAATTAGTTGCAAAATTAATAAATAAAAAAAAAGAACCAACACACACACACACGTATACATTGCCAGTCTAAGTAATAACTGTAAGCTCTTTAGATTTAGAGATAAATTGATTGTATGGGACTATCGATGTATCAAAAGAGGCCTGAGCAAAAGTCCAACTGGAAGTATTGAAAAAGAAAAAAAACCACCACTACAATTGAAAAAACAAAACAAATTAAATAGCAGTATCATTCCTCAAACCTATGACTATTTACACAAAAATGTTCAAAATAATATTGTGAGGAGGTGGGGGAGACAGAGACTATCCAAACACTTTTGAGAGTATTATTCACTGCTGTCCGGAGACACCAGCACAACATTTATTTGAGCCATGAATGGGAAAAGCTTCACTTGGAAGAAAAACAGAGAGCCCGTGGTCAAAGTGCTTCACCCGAAAGTAGCCAGCCACCCTCAGGAGCCCCCGCATGAGACCGACACAACAAGAGTCATGTTTCTGACGTGTATTATTTACTCTTAAAAATTTGGTGTAAACGAGTGCATCCTTTGTTTTTCCTCCT
>OMKP01075920.1:0-13437 GCA_900302375.1 Bathygadus melanobranchus
CAATGAACACATGACAAATGAATGAAATCAAACCGTCCGTCTGCGTTGTGATGGGCTGATATGTGATCGAGGGCAGATTGGGTTTTGGGTTTGACGACAGTATCCGGGGTAACGCTGCGTAGTGCGTACAGCCTGGTCCTGGCCACGAGCGGTCGCTATGGAAACCGCCTTGCCCCGACCCATTTGAACCCCGGAGTTCCCGTGAAAAGGGTTCCTCGACAGTGTTCCTCGCCCCGGAGCCTGCGGGGCTCTCGCGTTCCACGTGACTGCGGCCTTGAGTTTTATTGTCACGACGCGCATGGCCAGCGGGGGAGGGGGGTCTGGGTTGGAGGGAGAGCCGCGGAGAGCCTCTTCAGCGCCAGCGATGTGGACAGATTACTCTTTGCTTGCGGCGGTTTTTCTTATGAGCAGCACCATCTGACGTTAAGCGGTGAGAGATACGCCTTTTGTTAAAACCCTGGAGAACTTTAAAAGTTCCGGTTGGGTTGGCCTGGCCTGTCCTCAGCTGTGAACTGTAGTAAACCATTGTTAGCTGTTGTAAACGGCTGTACAGCATTATAAACCACTGTTAACTGATACCTTGTGAACAAACTGTTATTTCCTTCCTCCATATCCCCAAGTAAGCGTTTTTTTTCTTTCTTTCTTTTATTCTATTGTTGTTCTGTCTCAATCTCGCTCTCTCTCCCTGTCTTTTCAGATAGTGATAGCCAAGTCCCCAGTGGCTCCGTACGCTGTGTTGAATTACACCATCCAGGATGAAGGCATCTGTCTGGACGGTGAGTACCACAGTCTCCTCCTGCCAAGGGAACAACTGTGATTTTCCATTAGAGAGGGGGAGAGGGGGAGAGACAGAGAGGGGGAGAGAGAGAGAGAGAGAGAGAGAGAGAGAGCCAACCCATGTAACTAAATTCCCATGGCATTGACATTTATTTATATTGTATAATGTATATTATTTATTGATTTATTTATTCAGACAGATCAAGTTCCATTGTCTTTTTTTCAGGGGAAAATTGTTCACAAGCAATTTAAAGACGCATGGACATACAAAGGTCAGCAGTTCCGTTAGCCAAACATGTCCAGTTAGCCAAACACGTCCAGTTAGCCAAACACGTCCAGTTAGCCAAACACGTTCAGTTAGCCAAACACGCTCAGTTAGCCAAACACGCTCAGTTAGCCAAACACGCTCAGTTAGCCAAACACGTCCAGTTAGCCAAACACATTGAGTTAGCCAAACACGTCCAGTTAGCCAAACGCGTCCAATCCACACTCACAATGAGTACTGTAAGGTAAGCTGCTGTGGTACCACACCGAGAACCAGCACATACAGGTTCTGGGTGGTTCCTGTTCGATAGAGAAGAAGCCCATCGTTTCCATAGACCACATCAGTCTTTTCACATTTTCTACAATATGAAAATGTTAAATATTAAAGGTGAACATAAAACAGTTTCAAGTATAGCAGATGTTGAAGTAAAGCAGAAATTTGGACAAAATCAAATATCGATATTTTCAATACCTCAATATTGATTTTTGCGACAATATTGTAGGGATGACTATTGGTGCTTTCACAAAATATTTACACAATGAGATTTTTGATAAATAATCATCAGTAATGTGGATATAATCACTAAGTAAGTAAAGGCAAATAATAGAATAGTCTGGTAAGTTCAGAACATTACATCACTTTACTGTAATGCAGCCGTTAAAACCAGGAAAAGACAACACTTAAGCCATGTCATGATATTACAATATCCAAAATCTAACACGATATCTAGTCTCATATCACAATATCCATATAATATCGATATAGTGGCCAGCCGCATCGCAATAATGACCAGAAGGTGTGCCACAGACACCTGATACGCTGCGTCCTATAACTCCGTCCAAATAAACTCACAAATGTTCAATTCCCGATGGCGAGCGCTCTAGCGGCAGCTCCCCACTTTCACTCAGACATGATGGCGTTTGCTCTGCACTCAGCCTGCTAGTTTGCTAACCATGCAGGCAATATGCCTTCTAGCAACCACGGGTTGGATTGGTGTTTGGCCCGGTGGTGGTGGTGGATATAGAGGGGTGGATCTTGATTTTGGGCCCGGCCTCGCGCGTCGATCCCTGGCGAGACGGCCCGGTCCCTCCAGCAGATGTCTGGTGATGACGACATGGCTGCTTTTGAGGACACGCAAATCTCCATATGGAAATATCACCTTGGAGCTCTCTCATGGAAAAACATCGCCCCCGCAGAGAGAGAGAGAGACACTGAGAGAGACACTGAGAGAGAGAGAGAGAGAGCTCACACCACCTGCTTCCATCTGCAGTTTGTGACCGATGAATAATGACATCTCCGTTGGAGTGACGTGGCCAGGACTCACTGCTGGTTTTGCTGGTGTGTGTGTGTGTTACAGTTTGTGTGTAGATGTATTGTGTGTGTGTGTGTGGTAATCGCTGTGGTTGAGGACTCCATATGTTGCAGATGACATGTTCCCAACACGTCAAACCAGTTTAAAAACGGTGACCTAGTGTTTCGAAACAGTCGTTGAAGTCACACACCAGGGAATGGAGGTTTGACTGTTTGAAGGCCTCTGGTCTGTGAAGGTATCGTCACTTAGCAGATGATTGTATATGGAAAGTGACGCAGATCTTATATGTTAGAGTAGCTACAAACAAAATCCAACATAAGCCCCTTTTCCACCGCAGGAACCTTACCATGGAACTTGGAACCTTTGGAGGAACAACCTCTGCAATAGCTCGTAAAATCAGTTTGCTTTTAAAGGTCCTTTTACATTCGACACGTAACGAATAAACGTCATGGAAAAGAGAGAAAAACTGAGATTTTGTTCTAATCCAAGTGTACAATAGTGTAGCGAATGGCAGTTTGTGGATGAGGGGGATTATGAGAAGTTGCAAGTGTGCATTTGGAGCGCTCTTTAATACATCCATGTTTTAGAGACGTTAGTTGCATGTAAAAACAATCGTCCCTTTTTCATACGTCAGTGGACTAATTTGCCTAATCTTCGCGGGTCTTTAGACCGCGGTGGAAACGCGGACAGGAACCGACTGAAGGAACTTTGTAGTTCCTGAAAAGTAGTTCCTAGAACTAAAAGTTGCCGGGTACTTTTGGTCGACAAATTAACAAATGCAAATTTGCGGTGTGCTGTAGGAGGTGGAGGAAAAATATATATCTGTTTCACATTTGTTGATGAAGTCCCGGCCATAACCCCACCCTCTGCTTATTACGGTGCAGAAGATATAGTGACCACTCTGTGAACCATCTCGGTCCATGTCAGACAAACAAACAAACATGTCTGCCTCGTGATGAATCACACGCGCCTGTGGAAAGTTTTGTCTGATTCTCCAGTCATTATCAGCTGTTTACTTTATCTTCTTGCCAACTGCTGATAACAACAAGTTGGGTTTGGCAGGAGATGGGACGAGACGATGTTAACGTTCATATTTCAATTTTCAATCTTCAAGTCTTCGGTTTTATTGGATCTCTGGATTGCCCTCTCTATAAACTAATCTCAATGTGTGCGATGTTCTTTGTTCTCGCTCTCTTGTTACATTCTGGTGAGGGATAACGTCCACGCTGAGAACGTTAAATCCAACTACTGCTCCCTCATTAAATGACGCCATCGTCTTCCAGCGCACGTTGCTTTGATTAGCAGCGTCCCTGTGACGATGACATGACTTCCTGTTGTCCGTCTCTGTCCAGAAAGAACAGCGTTGGAGGTCCGTTGGGTTCTGGTTCTGGTTCTGGATGATCCAGAGGCCATGTCAGGGGAGAAGCTCGGTAACAGCTGACAGATGTGAAAACGATAACGCCTGTTTTGGAGCATTGAACCAGGCACATCCCTGATGTCTGCGACAGTTGGATGTCTGTGCAATGGCAGAGTGCTTCTCCAGTTGTTTATGACCGAAGATTAGCTTTGATTTTAAAGGCAAACAAACTTGCTGACAAGCCATCAACCGCAGTTTGGAATCTGTGAGTTCATAATCTGTTGCTTGGGTTTTAGAATGTAGTTCTGAAGCTGCTATCAAACCAGTAAACCTGTGTTTAATTTGATTAAAATTAATGAATACGGTTGTGTGAGGACATCACAGCTCAGTGTTCATAAGGAGGAATTCTAGTCATATAAAATGATAAAAATATGAATTAGTGCTGCTTTAACTGAGCTATAGACGAGGGGGACTGAGTAATGAACCTCACACACACACACACACACACACACACACACACACACACACACACACACACACACACACACACACACACACACTCCTGGTGTGTGTGTGTGTGTTCCTGTGCTTTTGACATGAACAAAGTCACGTTGAAGTAACTTTTTGTCTTCGTTTTTCCACCTGAGAGTGGAGGTGATCCAAACCTCCCGAGCTTCCATTACAGACCTCTCCGTCCCAAACCAGCTCCTCTGGTTTCCCGTCGCCGTGGTTTCCGTTGGCCTGCGCCTCCTCGCTCTCGGCAGCCGGAGAGGAGACGACACCGGTGTGATGTCACGTCGCGCGGGCGTTCCTCACGTGGGAGTGTTATCAATATGTACGTCTATGCCGCCACGTGAGGTTCGCTTGCGGCAGAGGATGTCCTCAATTCTCTCCCCCGCTCCCCCCTCCCAGCCCCAGCGTGCTTTGATACTCTGCTCACGTCACAAAGACCTTTTGACGAAGCGTCCAATAGGAGTCACATCGTACCACGCCGCACAGAGCGGGGGTGTGGTGGAGACGACGCCTTTTGTTAAAGCATGAACACACCTTGTGTTCTAGGTGGAGTGTTCGCGCCACACGTCTCGTCTACACCTGTTATCAGATACGTTAGACGTGCCGCACCGTGGGACCTAAACCCATCATCTCGGCCCACCGGCACAACAATCAACAATCGACAATTGACAATTCCTTTGTCGGCTCTCGCTTGGCTGTAAAGTCTGGACTCAAAGTCTAACTTAACTGATACAATCCTCAGACAGAAAGGGAACCGGGCTTATACAACAGTTTCATCTTTAATCGTTATATCACCTGTTTATCTTGGGGCCGCTCATGGCCCTTGTGTCTGGCTGGAAGGCCGGCAAAAAACAGCAGGTGTTGACGTTCCATGAGGCGGGAACCTCCTCTAGCAGTAACTACCAGGTCACGTCCCTCAAGGTGATCAAAGAAGACCTACTGCCTAGCCAAATAACTCTTATTTATCTATTGGTTAAGTCGTCCCACCCAGACGGGGTCATCTCAGGTGAAATGTTATGTGTTTATGCGGGTGCCTTGACCCGGAGTCCTTGTGAGTCCTCGGTGGAAACGTTGGCGTGACGACGTTGGTGAAATAACAGATGGGCGGGGCTACGTGCCAGGTCCAAGTCTGTTAAATCAATTAATTCATTTAGGTCACTAAGGGCCTTTCCACAGTTTGCATGGAACAATCTGCTGTGTGAAGTCAAAGTATGAATACCCTCGGAAAAACTTTGTGCTTTGGGGAAAGTTAAACCTCCCCTTCCATTGAACACTCTCCAGTCAAGTGAAAGTTTTTAGATTGTTTATCAAGACATCTCTACCTCGCATCTTGTTGCGCTGCTGGTGGCAGTGGCTCAGCGGTTGTCTCGCAACCGAAAAGGTCACTGGTTCGACCCCTGGCTCTCCCTAGCTAAGTGTCGAGGTGTCCCTGAGCAAGACACCTAACCCTAACTGCTCCTGACAAGCTGGTTGTTGCCTTGCATGGTTGACACCGTCGTCTGTGTATGAATGGGTGAATGTGAGGCAATGTAAAGCGCTTTAGATACAAGCGCTATATAAATGCAATCCATTTACCATCTGGGTGTGTGACCTTATTGTGTCAACCACCTGTTCAGAGGAAAAGTGTTGATGTTTTTGTTCATGAAACAAATGATTCCAAAGGTTTTCAAAAATAGTTTTACGAAAATGAAAAACTCTTCAAGGAAAAAAGCAGTAATGCAGATGTCGGGATGGATTTAGTCTTGTAATATGTAGAGGGTAGAGAATGTCTAAAACAATTAAACCTTCAACTCACACACGATCGTCCCTCAGGAGATCCTGATGACTGGAAAGCCAGACAAATCACCTTTTAATCACCTCCTTTCCCACAAGTGAACTAATGAATGCACACCTCTAACTGTATGTGTATGTTAAGGCTGTATGAAGGCTCCTTCCACCTCCATTTGAATGAACTGCACCAGCCTTTGTAACGAACCTGAACTTGAAACAGGTAATTGCTGCCTGTGTATACCTGTGTACACACAATTATCTATCATTTGTGATAATATCCTTTGACTGTTTTCAACCTTGCTCGTAAGTAGACTAAATCAATACATGTCAATGCATGACACTCTTAAACATCTTAAAATGAAGAATGACTCTCTCTCATAGCTCTTTATTACACATGGTAAATGGTAAATGGATTACATTTATATAGCGCTGTTATCCAAAGCGCTTTACATTGCCTCACATTCACCCATTCATACACTGACGGTGGTGTCAACAATGCAAGGCAACAAGCAGCACGTTGGGAGCAGTTAGGGTTAGGTGTCTTGCTCAGGGACACCTCAACACTTCGCTAGGAGGAGCCGGGGATCGAACCAGCAACCTTCCAGTTGCCAGACAACCGCTCTACCTCCTGACTGACTGCATACATTAAGACAGGAATTAGACATAGTTGAGGTATACGCACACATTAAACATTTATTTGACGACAACTAACGACAACCAACTGACAAAAATACACAAACAAAACGTGTACAAAAACGAATACCAATTTGATAAAAAGGCACATACAATATGTCTGTGTACCGGTCATACATCCGTTCCCCCCGCCCTCCTCTCTCTCTCTTCACCTTCTTCTCACTCTGTTCACGTCCCTCGGGTTTCCCGCGGTTTGAGGTCCACCCCATCTTTGCCAAATATTCGAGCAACGTGCCAAGGAACATGTCTCGTCCTCCCCGAGTGCGCGGGTGGAATCCAAAACATTCTGCTCAGTAGCGCGACGTGGCCCACGTCTCCTGAGGTCGGTCATCGGCGACCTGGTTTCTCAGTTGTCTTGAGAGCCTACATGTTTGTAACAGACACGAGCAGCGATATACAAAACCATGCATGTCTTTAATAAAAGAATGTGGTGTAGTTGGCTGTTGCATTGTACATAAAGGGGAACATATTTCATTGATACTTGCTTGTTCTACAAGCTGCGGGGCAGGGGGAGGATAGTCTCGTGGTTAGGGCTTTTGGTTCCTAGTTGAAAGGTTCTGGGTTCGAACCCCAATGTCCACTGCCTACATATAATCTTGCTGTATCACAATGTTATCAACATCTAGGTTTAGTGCCTGACTATCTCGTGGGATTGCCCATTAAATACAAACTGTCCTTCGACCTTATCTCTTCCGTCGTCTTCTCAAGAACAAAAGCTCAGCTGACAAGCAGCAAGTGAAAGCCTTCTTTCTTACCTCTCTCTTGTTCTCAACCCATCTAGGTAGGTTAGGAGGTAGGTTACCGCTCCCTAACTCAGTATAGGCCTACTTCTAACTTCCCACCTACTTACTTACTTTGAGCACACATATTTGGGACCGTGTGTCCGTGAATATTTAACATGCCATAACATGTGTCCTTAAACATCCACCACCCTAATGTTTACCAATGTTTACCCATGTGTAATGTTTAAGACTTCACTAGCGTCTTGGTTTTTTATTTTGTTCCCCTCCTACTGTTGACCTAACTGTACCTGCTTAGCATCACTCTCACCTCTGGCTTGGCTCCCTCTTGAGTGCCAACATACTTCAACGCGGTGAAACATGAGCAGATCTGGCAAACATTTGCCTGTAATTTACCGAGTGTCAAGCAGCTGTGTTGTCAATGCACGCCGTTTGTTTTCCTGTGAATAGTATGAACGTTTACAGGATAGCATTAGCTGCTTAGAACACTAAAATATTAGCGTTCATGCTAGCATGTTAACACATTAGCGTTATGTTTATTAGCTGTCTGACCAGGCAAAACAGAGCACACAACATGGTCTACATGGAACACACCGTGACCCGCCATACGTTCATTTTGTCTTGCTAGGTTTGTGACGGAGATCCAGATTTCAATAACAATCTTGGCTACATGACATTGGCTACATTTTAATTGAACTAATAATTGACAATTGTCATTGATTTATCTGATGCTGTTGTACAAAGCAACCAACAATGACCATAATTGGTTTCACTACTTGTTTCCTTGTTTGTGATTCAGAGACGAAGCATGGACATTGTGTGGACATTATGTCATGAAGTTACATGAGTTCAATACACTGATGATTATGCCATGGCCTTGCATGCTGTAATTACTATTTAGTAGGCTTTATTGTGTCTACAATGTTCCTGTTCCTTATTTCTAAAACTATTTACAATTCTGACCTACTTGGACCTAACTCGCCGACCTACCAACAGCTTACTTCCTTCCTTCCTACATTCCTTGCATCCTTTCTTTCTTCCTTCCCTCCCTTCTGTCCTAGTACCTACCCTTTTATTTGTGAGATAGTACTGTGGTTTTAGTACAAGGCAAAGGTAGGTTGTACAGTAAAATGTTTATTTTGTTTTGGAAACCTGCTGTCGTAAAAGGGCTTGGTCCAGCCAAACACTTTTCTGTCAAGGTTTCTGTCAACAAATCAAACATGCCAAATTCCTTGGTAAATGTCCTTTATTTCTGTGGACAAATAAACAAAATAATAATGATGTTGTCATCATTACGTTTGTCAACAACAACAACAACAATAACAACGTTAGTGTCAGGTCAACGTTTAGAGCAAGCTCATTTCTACAGCAATAGGAGGGTTTCAGTCATGTGATCTCAAGTTCCAAACGTACATTCCAAGTCGCCATCTTGGTAACTTTAAAAGATTGTAGAATAACCGAGTGACCAGTTGTTGCTATCAAGAAGCACCAGCATGGCACCGAGTGACCAGTTGTTACTGCTATCACAAAGCACCAGCATGGCACCGAGTGACCAGTTGTTACTGCTATCACAAAGCACCAGCATGGCATCTTGGCGTGTGCGTGACGTCAAGTGAAACCCATCTACCGATCGGTACCCACAGTCACACTCATTTTGGTGGAAAAAGGGTGTCATACAGAGACGTGCGTGGCTGTTTCATCCGCTGTAGTCAAGGGGTCAACATGACCACTTGTAGTCTTAATGCTTCAATGACATTAAACGTGGACATGTGGTGATCACTTAGGTCCTCAGCACCTCACTGTGAATCTGGCTCACCAATCCCCTTCTTCGTTCTTGGATGCTCAAACTTGAACTTTGGTTGACATTTAGTGGTAAGTCACTCCAGTGGCTGGCTGATGCTTCAGGTACCTCGTGCCAGGACTGGTCTTGGAAGGACAGCTTTTAGTGTTAGTGCAGCGGCCTCATGGAATACCTTGCAATGTTACCTAATCATTACACTTACTTACAACTTTTGGACACTTTAGGGACATATTAATAACCATCTCACATCTGCCTGTCATTGTTTTAACTGATTTTGCTTATTTTAATTTTAATTTAATTTATTTTCCCCCTCAATGATTCCTCTGAGAATTTTAAATAAAGTTTGAATTAATAAATGAATGTTACAATGTTAGGGTTAGAATGTGTTTGAACAAACGTGTGGTTTCCTTCTCCAAGGGATTTGATAATCGAGCCGCAAACCCTGGATTCTCTTTTGACAACTTGATTAGTAGCGTCGTCTGCATAGAATAATATCGACAATGAATGTGGCAGTAAGTGATGGCAAGGCAGTGAGCTGGGGGTTCAATTCCCCCTGCAGCTCTATGGGTAGAAGGTGGCTGTGGAGGTGGTACAGTGAGATGATTTGGACCCTATGAGACAGATGGATGACGGGGAGAACACTTGCATGTCTGTCTTCATGTGTAGGTTGGTCCATATTTTTTATGTACATCAGAAGAAAATCTGAAACTATACAAACTCTTGGGGTCTTTTGACCACATTCTATGTGAGGGGCGTCCGTTGACTGTTCACTAGCCAAAGTTCTCAGACGCTTCGGCTTTCCTTGTTTATGCGCTCGATGCGGTTTCGATTTGTGTATTGTGTATTCCAATGAGAAACACCATGGTGAGTAGTGTCTCTGTATATCTTCTCTTTATCCATTTCATCCTCTCTGGTCTCGGCCTCACTGGGACTGTACACAAGCTTGTGTGTGTTGTGAGTGGGTGTGTGTGTTGTGAGTGTGTGTGTGGTCCAACGTCTCCTGGTTCTGTCTAAACTAACAGAGCTGTCCGATGAGGTCAGGCCTGCTCGGCGCCGAACCACAGTCTGATTGTTTGCGGTCCAATCAGTTGATAAACTGGAGGGGCTGGCATTAACCCCGCATGTCCCTGCATATCCCCTCTGGCCAGAGAGGAGCCCCCACTCTCAACGTTGACGCTTCACATCCAGGCGTTTAGTCATTTGGCAGACTACGCTTTTCTCCAAATCGACTTACAAGTGAGGCTGAGAATCAATCAAAGCGTGCAATCAATATTGGAGTAACTACAAAAGCATATAAATTGCTGCACGTCCATTGTCTGGGTCCAGATCTTTAAATCCGCCCACTCCACAGAGTTGACTGATTCTGGTCTGGCATCGTGACATGAAACAACGATTTCTCGGTTGAAAAAGTCAATCCAATGAGCGGCGCTTGGAAACTGGTGGTGGTTCTGGTGGGTGAGAGGAGGAGGAGGAGGAGGAGGAAGAGGTGGAGGTGTGGATGGGTGAGGGGCGAGAGGAGTTGCTTGAAGAGAGCAAGGGATGCTAGGTTGAGGTTAAGAGAGAGAGAGGAGGTGGGTAAGGCGGGTGAGGAGAGGGGAGGTGGGTGAGGAGAGAGAGAGAAAGAGAGAGGGTGTAGTGATTTTGAGGACAGGAGAAAATCCCTTTAGAAGGGATCAAAGCCTCTGCTCAATGTTTAATACCAACAGGATATTGGTGCTGCCAGAGGCTTCCCCCACTTCCTGTTACACACACACACACACACACACACACACAGCTGCTGTTATTACCCCTGTAGTTGTGCTTTGAAGGTAAAGTCTTACTGTTAATAGAAAACTGGGGGAGGGGATGATTGAAGTTGAAAATATCATATGATATATTTATTTAGAGAGACAGAGAGAGACTGAGAGAGAGAGACAGAGACAGACAGACAGAGAGAGAGACTGAGAGACAGACAGACAGAAAGACAGACAGACAGACAGACATTAGTATGTGGTATGGTGGTGAGTTTCCGACTGTGCGTCTCCCTCCATGTCAGCGTCTCGGTGAAACAACATCCTGGACAGTGACCTGCGAGAGCACAGCTTCAGTTCTAATAACACAGCGCTATGGAAACAAGGGGACAGAGAGAGAGACATAGAGAGAGAGACAGCGATAAAGAGACATAGAGAGACGAGGGAGAGACAGAGAGAGAGACATGGAGACAGAGAGAGACGGCGATAGAGAGACAGACAAGAGAGAGACATTGAGAGATGAGAGAGAGACATTGAGAGACGAGAGAGAGTATAGGAGGGAGACGGCGAGCATAGTGTATTTATAGGAGAGAGTATATCCCTCAGTCTTGTAGTCTGTGTAAACCTGCACAACGTGCACAGGAGGCCGCCGGGTCCATTGTGGCGAACCCCAGGCACAGCTGGCCCTGTCGGCCCACATCAGGCAGGGGATGGGGTGTGATCGGGGTTTCTCACCCACCAGGGTAAGGGAACCGTGGTACAAAGTAAACTGAGGAGGTAGAGGAGGGTATGAAAACATGGCCATGGCCTACAGCAGGTCAGCTTAACACAGGTCCTCACTTGTAACTGACACACACACACACACACACACACACACGTAGATATGGATACGAGCTAGGCTACTCCTGTGCTTCCTGTGTGCTTGTTGTCTGTTGTTGTCTGTTGTTGTTGAATTATTGAGCTGAGTTTAATAAAGTCAAATTTGCATGTAAGTTGTACCAAACTGTTCCAGGACCAGCTAGTGCGTGGTGCTAACCCTAACCCTGTAACACAATACAGCTGCAGCTTGTTAGCCATCCCTCTTTCTCCATTCTAAATAGAGTTACAAACATGGGAAAATACAGCTAGGACATCCCTCAGTTCCTGTGCGGATAGAGCTTCATTTAATACTTTAAACTAACTGGTTGTAATACTAATATTTATTAAACGTTCCATAATCGTTCGGAAAGCTAACGAATATTCAAAGCTTGAAATGATGTATTTGGGCCAGCCCTACTGGATGGCCTACAGTATTCATTCACAATTTTCATTAACTACCTTGTTATATCCTTAAATAGGAGCTATATGCTGCAGCTTCATGGCCTATAACAAAATGTGCCATTTCGCTAACTAACTTGTCCGCTAGTCATTAGGCGATACATTAGCTTAAGTCTTGTGGTAGCCCGCTTGTTTGAGTACACTCATTAAGCATGTTGGGTATGGGTGGGGGGCGTTAAGGTTTTGGGCTCTCAAGGTGTGACTCACAAGCCAAGTCTGTGGATAGCCCATTCATTAGTCTTTTCACTAACTAACTAGCTAGTTATTAAGAGGCTTACGTTTGCCTTCGCCTTGTGGTAGCCGGCCTGCTGAGAGGAAGTGGTCATTAAGGAAGTACATGTTTTTTTAAATGTTAACAAGTGAATAAAACACAGAAAGTACACACCACCCCGGTGTCCTCGCTACAGGGTGTGTGTTCTGTTTGTTGTCAGGGTGAGACTGATTGGAGGAAACTTTATAGAATAGTTCAATGGGAAGCAGGTGAATTACTGTCAGAGTAAGAGAGAGGGAGGCCATGCACGCTTCAGAGAGAGAGAGAGAGATTTGTGAGTTGTGAGTTGTTATTTAATTTATTTGTGTAGTTTCGGCCATATTGTATCATGCTTATTAGATCAATTAAATGAGAGAATGTGCACAAGATGAGAGAGAAAGACACCGACAGAGGGACAAACTAGAGAGAGATAGACAGACAGAGGGACAAACTAGACAAAGAGAGAGACAAACAGAGGGACAAACTAGAGAGAGAGACAGACAGACAGACAGACAGACAGACAGAGGGACAAACTAGACAAATAGAGAGACAGACAGAGGGACAAACTAGAGAGCGAGAGACAGGGACAAACTAGAGAGAGAGACAGACAGAGGGACAAACTAGACAGAGAGACAGACAGACAGAAGGACAAACTAGACAGAGAGAGAGAGACAGACGGGGACAAACTATAGAGAGAGAGAGACAGACAGACAGAGGGACAAACTAGACAGAGAGACAAACAGACAGTGGGACAAACTAGAGAGAGAGAGAGACAGACAGGGACAAACTAGACAGAGAGAGAGAGAGACAGACAGAGAGGGGAACAAAGACAGAGGGAGAGGTTAAGTCTGTTTCCTGCTGGAGAATGAACTAGAAGCAGCTCGTAATCACACTGCAGGAATGCAGTCCGTG
>OMKP01075921.1:0-12344 GCA_900302375.1 Bathygadus melanobranchus
AGCTGCATTAGACCCACGCATTACTTAGGCTGATCAATGTAATATTACACACACTGTATAACATATCTACACTGCTGAACAGCTCAACCCTAACGCTGACTTAACAGTAAAAGATTCTCTTGTTTAAAATATAAAGGTCCTCGCTACACCACCCACTATAAAGGTCCCTGCTACACCACCCACTATAAAGGTCCCCGCTACACCACCCACTATAAAGGTCCCCGCTACACCACCCACTATAAAGGTCCTCGCTACACCACCCGCTATAAAGGTCCCCGCTACACCACCCACTATAAAGGTCCCCGCTACACCACCCACTATAAAGGTCCCTGCTACACCACCCGCTATAAAGGTCCCTGCTACACCACCCGCTATAAAGGTCCCTGCTACACCACCCACTATAAAGGTCCCTATATATGTATAGATGTTATTGGTAGGTCTACCCTCTTCCTGTTTCATCCATTATAGTCCATACCAGTTCACACCTGTGTATCAATATTCAGAACATGTTCAGTGCACATTTTCTCTTCAAATGCCCCCCTGTTGCCTAGCAACGATTGAACAAAAAAAGTAGGAGAAGATGTGTCATGTTTTTTCAAGTCATGCTACTCTGTAGGTTAAAGGTCATTCTGATGTGAACTCACAGGAAGCGTCTTTCTGTTGGCCGGTGGCTTTATGCTCTTAACCTGACAATAACGTTGAGTTGTTGTCTTTCATTTTTCCTGTCTGATATTTGTTGAAATGAAATGCCAACATCAGGGGAGACACATATACGAACAGCAAGTAATAATAAGCAGTCTTTTTTAACAGTTTAGCGTTTGTAACAAGAACATTTCACCAATTGTTCAAAGCATTGCAACAGAGTTTGGAAGCCAAGTGAGTGAAATTCAATCGTTAGAGGCGAAAAGGATAGACTGCCAAAATAAAAGTACTCCTGCCAAATCCAGACTGGTATGAATGTTGAATTATGCTCAATGCATAATTAAGGTCTAAGGTCATAGATGCAGACTGAGATGAATGAAACACAAACCTATTAGTGATTACTCACTACATTATTTACATATTTCTGTTGTTAACACTGCACTATTATTGTACATATCTGTTACTCCATATGTCTAACATTTGTGTTTGTGTTGTGTGTTTGTGTTGTGTTTTATAGCGTTCATAGTGTTTTAATAAGCAGCTAAAATGCTCTTGTATGTGTTTTTATTGTGTTTTATAATGTTCATAGTGTTTTCTTTCACATGTTCTCCTTTGTGTTTCTTGGTCGTGTCTTGGTTGTGTTTCAGTGCACTAACACACATTTCTTGTTTGCTAATTCCTTACATGCTAATATATTTGGCTAATAAACAGATTTAGAAGATTTAGATGAACACAATGCGATTAGTAATGTACAATGCTAACAAAATAATAGCACACAAATACAATTTAGTCATTATTGTGAAGTGATTCAGTTAATCAAGAGAATTGCCATGAAAACATTGAAACTGCTCCATTGAATTCAAAACCTCTCTTGAAAAGACAATACACACAATGTAAAACATTTGTATTTATTCAAAGAACGTGAACATTTGCATTCAATAGTGCTCGCCAGTAACAATGTGTCTATGACAAAAGAGAATCACGTACAACTTGCAAGCTAATGACTTAACAATCCTTTGCATTCATTAAAAGCCACCGTGACCTTGGACGTCAAGATAGCAACAGCATCCCTCGCGCCAAGAAAAACATTCATTTGACAACACATGGAATCTCCATTCTATAAAGGAATCTTCCTCTTGTAAGGGAATCTTCCTCTTCCTCCTTCTATCAAGGAATATTATGTCCAAAAAGGAAATCTTCTGGAATGTTCCTTCCATGAAAGGAATGTTGTCGTTATAAAGGAATCTTGTGTTTGTAAAGATATATCTTTCTTGTCTTATGAAGGAATGTTCCCCTTCTCTCTCTCTTTGCTCTGTTTTTTTTCCTTTTATCTCATTCCACCTCTCTGCCCTCCTGCACCACGACTGATATTGTTACCATAACAACCAGAGAATCCTCTACCCTTCACAACAATTAGAATTCAGCAGTGTTCCTCCTCCAGAGCGAGACGCGGGGCTTCACACCTCTCTGTTGATGTGATGCCCGTGTTTTGAGTTCAGGGTCACCTGTAAGGGAGGCATGAGGGGTGACATTTAACTTTACCAAACCGTCGTTCATCACAGCCGTCACTCACCAACTCGACCAAACCGTCGTTCATCTTATGGCGAACCTTCTACCCATCTACCTTATCGTTAAACCTGCGCAGATAGATGTATAACAGCCTCAGCAATGCTCCAAGTGTCTGCCGTCTGTATTGATGGAAAACCATAGAAATTGTCCATTGCCAAAGTCATGGCTCTGTGCCCAAACTAATTCACCATAATGACACTCCCCCCCTCTCCCTGCAGAGTAATGATCGCTGGCCCTGATTGTCGATCAATCCATACCTGGATCTCTCTCTCTCTCTAAGCCAGTCCCAACCAAAATGCAGATGCCCAGAATGTTAACTTCTTATAATTACTTCAACCAAACTGCCATCTTTCAAGAAAAATCTTAATTATCTTGAATTCATAAAATCTTTTGGCTGTTGCCAGTAGAGATGAGTGTGTCTAGATTAAAAGCCCTTCTGTATCCTCATCTTAGCGTTAGCTAGCTGGGATCAATGGAGTGCTCTATTTAATGAGCTTGGTTTGCTTTGGAGTCAAAAGAAATAAGAACTGTGAATCTTTCCTTTGTAGGCCACTTTATAGCCTGGTCTGTTCAACAAGGAACAGCAATGAACGGATTCAATCCATTATTCATTTCATGTTTCTAAGTATTTTTATTTTATTTCTCACGAGTAGTGGAACAGCTACTTAGCCGTTTGTCCTAGCTAACGCAAGCACGAGTTAGCTTATTATCTCCTTTACAGAACGCCAGTTCCAAGTACACAGAACGAGGAACGGTAGTCACAGTGTGGGGATGGAAACATGAACGTGTGGGAGATATTTAGGGGTGTGCTTACTGAGCTGCACATCACACCATCACAACCAGCAGATGGAGATTCACACTACGCCCTCCGTGTATCCATCTCCATTATTCATTCATGAGTTCACGCCTAAGCGGACCTGCGTTGGGAGGCTAAATGTGTGGCAGGGAGACCTGGAACATCTTCAAAAACCAGAAACTAGCTACCGCTAAATAATCTAAACGCCACGAAGGAAATCAGGCCCCCACAAGGGTCAGTAACAGAGAAACATTTAGAGAAACGCATCAATAATCATAAACTTCCCAGGATGGCGAAGGAAGCCCCTCAGAGTCTGTAGTTGACAGCAAGTGAGGCTTGTCTGTGTCTAATTGATGCTGTGATAGCGTACTGTAGGTAACGTTGTGTTAGAGGAGTCTTTAATGTTAGGAAGTCGTCTTTTGTTCAAATTCTGTGCACTTCTTTTAGCTTTCTGTTTGTTGTTATTTGTACAATGGAGATGAAAAGCCTTTGTTGTAAAATATGACAAAATAAATACTAAATATGATTAAGACTAAAATTGGATTTAAAAAAGTGAACATGTGAGGGATGTGCCAATTCCGCAAACTCTACTGAAAGAGAATATTGAAAAGCTGTTACGGACGCATGTGGGGATCGTTGCCTGCTGGCTTCGTCATCCCACTAGACCTGTTACAACATATCTGTCGGTAACACAGTAGAACAAGTAGTTCACCAGGTTCCACTCTGCCACATGTACCCATCTGGTCCCTGACACCTATACATCATTATTTAGGTCCCATTAGTGACTATTGAGGAGAGAGGCTTAGTTTAGACTCACTGAAACACCCAGCCAAAGGTCATCTCCGCCTTACAGCGAGGGGTGGAGAAGAGACAGCAAGCGAGGGGTGGAGAAGAGACAGCAAACAAGGGACAACACAGACATTAGCAACGATCCCCCTGGTGAGCTGACTCACAATTAGGACGCGAGAACAAGACAAGCACATCACGTGTGGTCTGGGAGCTCTGCTATGAAGCCTGCACACAGGGTTTCTCCATTGAGTTGACAATTCAGCTGTAGATCCGATCAATTAAATGATCATTGTTCCACACTGGCAGTCATGTGGAAACATCGAATTATCCATCCAAGTATTTTGGCGCTATTAGTGTGTCTCTCTACAGAGCGGTTCTTCTGCTGACAGTGATGCAGATAAACGCTCTGAGAGCTAATTGGCTAATCGAGGGGAACGTGTTCTTCTCGCTAAATGGTTTACACAAGGCCCTAGGTCAACCTAAAAAAACAACAAACGTAATCAGTAGTGAAAGACATCGTTTATATTGAAGCAGAAATACCGCAGGAACACAGGATATGAAGCCACCCATTGAACATTGAAAAGGTATCAACGCACTCGGCCTAATCATTACATTTATATCCATTGGTGGCTATTTAGCAGACACTTTTATCCAAGGCAACGTACATTGACTGACAATATACATTGTGCATAACTAAAAAATCCAATAAAGGATCCATCTATAAAGGAATGTTCCTCTTGTAATATGTTTCCTGTAATAGAAGACAATTTTATTCAAGGCAACTCACATTGAATGCAGACTCATTATTCATGAGCGTCTAGGAGTTAGGCTTCCTGCTCAAGGATGCCTGGAGATGCAGGCTGCGGACAGTGAGGACCGAACAGAGTCGAACACCCATAACCATTAAACGTTGTGAATAATTTACATTTAAAATAACCACATTCAAGTTAAAAACGACCATTGCTTTAAACATTCAACAGAAAGATCAGAAAGAGAGATTTTCTATTACAGTCAATGCTTGTGAAAACATGCCTACTATAGGAAAGACTATTTGTGTGCAAGGTAACCTTTACGTGTGACATAGATTTATGCATGGCTACAACTTCTATTTGCTGAAATACAAGCATTTTATATTTGCTGCAAATATAAGCAAGGGTAGCATGTGTGCAGCACCACAACACCCGCCATTCCATACATACACATCAACACGTTTAACTCTTCAGCCTGAAGTAGGCAATATGTCCATTGATGGTAGTATTAGTCACTGATACGACATCTAAGCAACAGCGTCTAGGTGTTTAATCATAATTCCTCACCTGTTTCTTTGTCTTTTGTTTTCAAAATAAAAGTACAGCGAGAAAGTGAGATCTATGGAGCTAATTTGAGGGCCACCGTACAGTGAGAGGGTTGTCTGTAACACGACGTATTGATTCAGATATCAAGGAGCTGTCATGGATTACAAGGATTACTGGATGCGGCGCCTGCTAGCCGCTGTAACAAGGAAAGCACACAGCTCAGCGCTGACTCATCACGTTCCTCCATCTTTTCCCCACTCTTTAACCCTTCAATGATTTTGGAGCCATGTCAAAAATAAAATGCTCCTTTACCCCACCTCTGTCGACCACTGGATGGACGGCTAAACAAAATAAATGGCTTCACTTTTCTGATAAGTGTCTTTCAAGGGGTAAGAAAGCAACAGCCATGAAAAATAACATTAATGTAAACGGTTGTTGTAGGTGGTAAAGAGGCTTTTAAAATGGTGGAATCCAAAATAACTCACCCACTCTCGAATAAACTCCTACTCCAAGAAATAACTTTAAAAACATATATATATATATATATATATATATATATATATATATATAGTTTTATTGTAATGTAGTTGTGCAATGTGACAATCAGTTTCTTGTTGGAAAAAGTAGTTTTATGTTTGAAACGCATGCTAATTAAATAGCCCCAAGTGTGTTGTATTCATCACATCCACCATGATGTGATGGAGCGAGTGCAGAGGCAGCCTTAATGTTCAGCCCTCCTTGAGATGCTTTCATTAACACCAGCAGGGTGTCTTACAGAGGAACCCTAACTCAAGTACAGTTGGATGAGACATCACATCAACAGCCAGGATGGTTGGAGACTCAATGTTGTCAAATTTTTTAGAGTTACACACACACACACACACACGTTTACATTTTAATGACATCCATGTCGACGAGTGGCATTTTTGAGGTGTTCAACGTGCATATTATGCACATGTATAAAACATTTCAGAATGTTGTCAAATTAATACATGGACTGCTGGGTCGATGCATGCGTATCGCAACACATACGTGTGAAGTCATCGCGTTAGCGTGTGCATTGGGAGCATGTGAGGGTTCACACTGTAAAACTGTAGAAATGTTTTCATCAGGGACCGTGTCGATGCTCAGCCAGATAGGGCGTCATCCGAGCAGCTACATGTTTGTTTGAGCAGTGCCTAACGCTTTTGGGGTCAGGGTAGTGTACAGGATAAGGTTCTAGCCAAAAGATTCTGGGTTTGATCCCCTCATGTCCGTAACCTACCTGTAAGCATCCTTGAGAAAGGTGCCTATAACCTCTAACTGCTCCTTAATGTATCGCTTTGGATCAAAGTGTCTACTAACTCACTAAAGAGTAAGTAATAAATGAATAGTACTGTTCTGTTCTACCCTAAGGCAAATTGAAACGTCCGACAGAGAACAATCCCCTCAAAAAAGTTCACCTGTCAATCAATACGAAAACAAATAGTTTCCGTTTCTGTGGTCTTGTTCTAATAGAGATCACCTCTTTTGAAAAACTGTTAGTCACCCATCATGGCCACTATTCTCAGCTACCTCAATTCATTTGGAGGTAATACAAGTTATCGGACTCTTATTATCTGGGCTGAAGTAGATAAATATCGCACCTGACCGTCGGAGCATTCCATACATCCATTGAGCGTACCACTTTCTTACCCTTTTTTTCTGTGGAAGTGATTTATTGGAAAATCAATCATAAGAAAATTAGTTGCAAATTGACTGAACATTTTCTTTCCCTTGTAATTTGTCTTATTGACCCCGACATTATGAGCACATGATTCATTAAGTTAAGATTGGTTTCTAGGCTGGGTTTGAGCATCATTTTTCAGTTGACTCGTTTATCAACGTCTGCTTAAATGACCTGTCGCCCGAAAGACAATGCAGCAGTTCTATCTGTATATTGGTCACTAACTGTCTACAGTCCCTGTTTACAGATTTACTGTGTTAAGAAGCTGTATTATATACCACATTCAGGGTATACTACAAGTTCCTCTTTGTGTTGTGTTATTTATCTATCTATATATGTATATATCCATCTATCTATATATGCCACTATCTATCTATCTATCTCCAGTATGTTCCTCTGTTTGTAGCTCCTTTGTGACACTACATGTGTGTATGTGTTGTGTTGCCTCTATCTGTAGACCTGAGAGAGTAACAAAGCTTCTCTCTGTGGCCCCCTAACCCTTACCCCCCCACCCCGGTTAAAACACACAACACACACGTATCATATCTCAGGTATTTATCATTGATCACAAACAACGTGAGGATCTGTTCCCCTGACATCTCCATCTCAGATTGAAGTTAGAATATCGTTGATGGTAAGTGGCGAATGATGCTATGATGATCGCTCGTGTCCCCGGGGAAATCTGCACCACTGGGGATCACTTGGTTGCCAGGACAACCCACCGTGGGGGCAGACCAAAACGTCTCGAGGTTTCAGTTGAAACTCTTTCATGTGCCGCGAGCAGAATGAAACCCTTGGAGAGATGCATTCATTATGTATAATGATTATTCTGTAAACCATTCTTGTTTCCAAGGATCAAGGCAAACTTCAAAGATAACTTTCTACCTCATTATAGTTTTTGTCCCCAATAAAGTTACAATATTTAATGGGTAAATTAATGGATGATTCTTTTTGAAGAGCACATAGACATTATAAAGTATTATCAGCTACAAAGGATGTGTGTTCATTCTATTTTCATGAACACCTAGTTTAAACAGGGTGTGCACTGGGTTGGTGATAACTAAGTAGACCTTTAAATACAAATTATTTGTAGGTCATGTTGATATTTCGCTACCAAGAGGAGTAAAAAAGAATCAATTAAATTGAAATTCATGAGTCTAAAAGTGACGTTTACCTACTACTAAAAGTGACAATGTGTAAGATTTGTGTCTCTATCGGTTGTTAATTAAAAAAACAACATTGCAACCTCTTTTCGTGTCAACTTAGCCCCTCCCACTTGCTGCGGTTGTCATCACTCACTCAATAGAGAGCCTATAAGCCACGCCCCTTCCGCTGTCCCCCACAGGACCTTAGAAAGAAATATGTACGGTAGTCAATTAATTGAGACAAATCATTTGTTGATCCCGTTTGAATTGTGCCATGAATTACACATATGATGTCAATTTAAAAGATAATTTTGCATGTCAAGAAAGTCACAGTTTTTCGTAAAACAGTGAAGTAACATTTCGTTTTGTGTTAAAACGTTCAGATCTCACAATATACGTCACCAACACCAACGTTATCTTGGTGATGAACCTCATGTGTTTTATCAAGTGACTACTGGTCCTTTTATCAGTCAGGAAGTGAGAGAAGCAGCCAGACCTGTTGACCATGTGACTACATCCTGGTACGATCACCTTAACGATAGCTTCAGTGACTCTGGCTAGCGTGTGGGGAGAGACAGGTCTGCTGTAACTTTTGGGTTGTGGTCTGTCTAGTTACGTATTTTTATCTTACACTACAACAGTTGTACAACAACAATGACAAACTGCAACTTTCTTGACTTGCAAAATTAGCTTAAATTGACAAACATCATATGTGTAATTCATGGCACAATTCAAACAGGATAAAAAATAATCTCCATTGACTACCATACAACATCCGAAAGCACTTTAAAAACGTGCACATGAATATGAAATACAAGACATTACTTTTCAATTAAATTGGCAGATAGTAAATATATGACATGTGTTGGAAGCTCCATGTGAATCTTGAATGAAGTAAAGCATGACAGATCCAGCCGGCAGATGCGTGAGCCACCTCCCTTATTCAATATTCATGTTAATGCTGATGACAGGAGCCAAAGAGCAGTTAGTACAGTTATCCAGAACACTGATGAAACCTCTGTGTTCAATTACACTGCAGGCTGGGAAACTTGAAGCAGCCTCCAAAGAGTCACAGTATGTGTGAGTAATCACACATGTGCTATTGCAGCAGTTAAATGTATCGCTAATGAGTGTGTTTAATGGCTGTTCTAATGTGGGTCTCTGCTGTAATGTACTGTTTTGTTGTGTTCATTTCTGGGAGGTAGATTTCTCTCAATCACATACTCTACAGTGTCTGGACAGTACTATGGACTTTTAAAATGCATGCACATACACATTTACATTGCACATTGTCTTTGTGTTGCTGTTTTATTATATATAATCGTGGCAGCACAGATGTAACCGGAAATCATGATGACGAGTGAAGGGGAAAGTGACAGATGTACACAGAATGTTTAACTTTACCTCAGACGTTCCAGTGTTACCTCAGACGTTCCAGCGTTACCTCAGACGTTCCAGCGTTACCTCCAACGTTCCAGCATTACCTCCAACGTTCCAGCGTTACCTCAGACGTTCCAACGTTACCTCAGACGTTCCAGCGTTACCTCCAACGTTCCAGCGTTACCTCAGACGTTCCAGCGTTACCTCAGACGTTCCAGCGTTACCTCAGACGTTCCAACGTTACCTCAGACGTTCCAGCGTTACCTCCAACGTTCCAGCGTTACCTCCAACGTTCCAGCGTTACCTCAGACGTTCCAGCAGTGTTCCAGTAGTGTTGAGTATTGGTGGTTGTTTGATCTAGTTGTTCCCTGACTACACCTCTCTCTTCTCTTTGCTGGATTTCTTCTGTTCTCTGTTTGATGTTGTGAGTCCTCTTCACCAGTCGCTACAGTAATGTAATGAGAGTAATTAATTCACTTGATTGGACATTCTTTCTGTATATCAGACACCACACATATGCATATGCATTGTCTATGTATTTAAAATTAGTGGCTATGATTTAGGAACCACAGTTGGGAATAATATAGTGGCTATATCTGCTTAATAGATTTTTCTTTCCAATTATAGCCTGCCCCTTGTTTTTTTGCTTAGCGATGGAACATTTTAATTACGCATGCAGTGTATCAGAGCACGCTGTGAATGGCACATACACATCGGCCCCTTGCAGTTATTAAGTACAGTTAAAGGTGTTTGCCATTAAATACAAGGCAGGCAGCTTGCCCTCTCTCCATCACCCGGGGCACTGCATGTATAATCACACTCTGTTTATTTACCTTCATTTCAACCGGAAAATTACACATATATGAATATATTAACCAAACCCAGATCAAGGTGCGATATATGTTTTGTTGGCCAAGGGACATAGACAACAACTTCATAAAGTAATCAATAATAAGCTGTGATAATGTTGAATGGTGCAACGCAAATCACATTTCATGATGAAAATAACATTCTATATAGTTGGTTCAGAATATTCTTGGCTTAACCTGTTTTGGAAAAAATAATAATAGTAATAACAATAGCTACATAGATCATGGAGATTTGATTGAGAAATCCATTATTGTCATCTAGGGTTAGGGTTAGGGGTTAGGGTTAGGGTTAAGGGTAGGGTTAGGGGTTAGGGTTAAGGGTTAGGGTTAAGGGTTAAGGGTTAAGGGTTAGGGTTAAGGGTTAGGGGTTAGGGTTAGGGTTATGTTCACCTGATCGACTGTCATACTCTATACCTCTCTAGTAGCATGATCTCATGTTCCTCTAAAGATCCAGTAGATAACCACTTGATACACTGTGGCCAGGGGAGGCATGTGTGTTGATGTGTTGATTCAGAATGCTTCTGAAGCGTCTCACCCGGTAGGGTGTGTACAAAACAGGGAGAGATTTATGGAGACGTTCTGTTACTAAATCAATTTGAGCTATATGTGCACACGCCTAGTTTTTTAGTTTCTTTTACATTGACACGTTTTCCTGAATAAACCTTTTGAATCTGATGAATTGCCCTGTATATTCAAGCTACACTCTTACTTTCACTTGCAAGCCCACTTTTTGTGCCCTGAATTAGTCTGACATTTCATGCTTGCATACCTTTGTGACATTTAGTTTAAGGAAATATCACGCTCTGTTGAAATGTCCGAGGCAAACCAAAAAACATAACTGAATATAAGATGTAATGAATTCCAAAGACAAAAAACAGTCTACCTCCTGAAATCAATGTGATGGTGAGCATTTTATCTTTATCGACATTTTATTTTACTACCTGCATGCTTAAGTGAAGTCGATACCGCTGTAGAATAATAATGAGGATAGAAAAACTAAATCATGAATTTTGTCATGATAATAGACTTGGCTAGAATTTCTAGGAGGCCTTTTCTAAGGTTCTTGCTCGTTTCTTATGACTTTGACAAACTTTGAATAAGAGGAACATCAACATTTATTTAGCTGTTCCTCCTGTACTTCCTGTCTGATCGCCCCACTTCCTGTCTGATCGCCCCCACACCTCCACAGCCCTCAGTCTCAGCACCGGGTCCCCTCAGGGATGTGTGCTGAGCCCTCTACTCTACTCCCTCTACACCCACGACCTCAGCCCCATCCACCCCAGCAACCCCATCATAAAGTTCGCCGACGACACAACTGTGGTTGGCTGCATCGCCGGGGGAGACGAGACCGCGTATCGCGACGAGGTGGAGCAGCAGGCAGTGGTGTGCAGAGAAAACAACCTGGACCTGAAGACCCAGGAGGTGATCATGGACTACAGGAGGAAGAAGACCGAGATCCAGCCCCTGTACATCGACGGGGGCTGCGTAGAGAGAGTCTCGGGCTTCCGATTTCTGGGTGTTCACTTGGAGGAGGAACTGTCCTGGAGGACCAACACCACGGCCATCATCAAGAAGAACTTCCTGAGAGTACTCAGGAACTACCACCTCAGACAGGATCTGCTCGTGACCTTCTACCGCTGCTCCGTGGAAAGCATCCTCACGTACTGCATCTGCGTGTGCTTCCTCAGCTGCACAGCCGCAGAGAGGAAAGCGCTCCAGAGGGTCATCTACTCGGCCCAAAAGATCATCGGATGCCCTCTCCCCTCCCTGGAAGAACTGCACAGCTCCCGCTGCCTTAAGAAGGCAGTCAAGATCTTCAGGGACCCTTCTCATGCTGGCAACCACCACTTCAAACGGCTGCCCTCGGGCAGACGTTTCAGGACTATGCATACCCGGACTAACAGGCTAAAGAACAGTTTCTTTCCTAGGGCCATAAACACACTAAATGTCGCTACGTTTTAAATACCTCTATTACCACTCCTCCTGTACAACAAGAGGGGGGGCCGTGCAATATTAGGAATCGTGCAATATTTATTTATAATCTGCAATATTCTGTAAAGTATGTGCATATGTTTACATCCCATGTTTACATCCTAAGTGCAATAGGTTTACATATGTGCATAGGTTTACATGTTTACATTTCAAGTGTATATA
>OMKP01075928.1:0-15864 GCA_900302375.1 Bathygadus melanobranchus
TGCAGCAGGACAACGATTCCAAACATACAGCCAATGTCATTAAGAACTATCTTCAGCGTAAAGAAGAACAAGGAGTCCTGGAAGTGATGGTATGGCCCCCACAGAGCCCTGATCTCAACATCATCCAGTCTGTCTGGGATTACATGAAGAGACAGAAACATTTGAGGCTGACTAAAACCACAGAAGAACTGTGGCTATTTCTCCAAGATGTTTGGAACAACCTACCTGCCGAGTTCCTTCAAAAACTGTGCAAGTGTACCTAGAAGAATTGCTGCTGTTTTGAAGGCAAAGGGTGGTCACACCAAATATTGATTTGATTTAGATTTTTCTTGTGTTCATTCACTTCTTCTGTTCATGCATTTTGTTAATTGATTAAAAAAAACTTAACATTTCTATTTTTTAAAGCATTCTTATTTTACAGCATTTTTTCACACCTGCCTAAAACTTTTGCACAGTACTGTATATATATATATATATACAATGAGTACTGAGTGAAAGGGGAGGGGCACAAAAGTAAGACGAGGTACATAAAACTTTGTAGCATGAAGCTAAGTACGTAGCATGAGATAAGCTAGGAACAGGTGCAGCCCCATGTGTGGTGCAGATATTATGAAGCGGTCGTGCTGCACGCATGTCAAACCTGTTAGAGACCTACTTGTTCAGATGTTCGAAGCACGGCTCACAGACGCGCACTTCCTTCTCAATACCAAACTTGGGGATGGTGGAGTACTTAGACGAACACTTCCCACAGAAGATCTGACCACAGGCCCGGCAATGGTGCTGAGAAAGAAAGAAACCAATGAAATACAAATAGGCTAGTCCATGTTGTGCGGCTTTGGAACACGCAACCGGAAGGCTCAATAAAAGAATTAATTAGTCACCCATTAAGGAGGTTATAATCTGACCCGCGCCCCATGACCCGGTTCAAAGCAGAGCCGGCCTACCTTACGAGTCATAACACCAAACTGAACTCTGCACCGATGGCACTCCTCAGCATCCACCCAGTCTGGGGCCTTCACACAGCAGAGAAACACAACACTTTATCAGGCAGCGCCAGGTATACAGCAAGCAGCACTTAAAGTAACCAGAGAAACACAAAGCTGTACAGTATGTAAGGTAACGTCAGGTATTACTTGTAGTAACCAAATCATACATTACCCGTTCAGCAGCAAACATAGCATCGCTCTCCTTGAACTCGGGGAACACATGTCCTGTTGGCAACACAGAGGAACATAAGCTTGATATATACACCTGAGGAGAAAATGTTTATTGAGCGTATTCATGTATAATATGAATGCCTATATGAAGAACATTTCTATGTGTGGTGATGTTAAGCCTCGTGACACCAGAACATTCTCGTGTGTTCACATTCCATTTCTCTCTGCAGATCAGTCTGGCCTTCATCCCGTTCAAAGCCTTTCCTAAAAATGTTAAAATGCTCAGACCAATCAGCGCTCGGGGGAGGAGTTTCAGTTCACGATAAACAAGGAACACCGCAGTCTGCCGCATTTAACCACGGTCCCCAAGGAAAATGCAGCAATCTACTGTTTTGTATTTATGAATAACGATGTTTAAGATGAACAGATATCTGCACAGAAGGCTTGTCTCGAGATTAGAATATGTTTTTGCTTTACTTCTAACCGGATTTGGCAAAGAGCGAAGAGAGCATGAGTGTCACTCTGATTGGATGGATTTTGAACAACGCAAGGCCACGACCATATTTGGAAATCAACTGCTGCCCAGTCAAGGCCATGATCGGTAGTCACTGCAGAAGGCACACGTGTACATCAAGATAGTCTCATGAGGCTAACTCTGTCTTGGTATAGTGAAGAATTGTGATTCTGCCTTTTTTAAGATATATTCACATATGTAAAACTGTAAGTGAATATGTTTGTAAAGCAACCACTCACCCTCCACCTTCATGATTTGGTAGGTGTCTTGAACAACCTTGTACTTGGGCTCATTACGGAAGGCGTGGGCCCAGGCTTGGATCAGGTAGAGGATCTTGTTACGGACGTTTGGCTCTGTCTGCTTCTGGGGGCAAATCAAAACACAATGAATCCAGTCATAGGACCCTCCAGTCATAGGACCCTCCAGTCATAGGACCCTCCCCTCCCTTAACCACCACAGCCTGCCATGGGGTCTATAGGTCTCACATGAGGTCAATATCCATTTAAAATGGTATGTTACTGTGTTTCGACACGGTAAGAAGCCTCTAGATAGTAGGTTTCCTTTTAATGGTCTGACAACGGCATGTGGTCATGTATTGACAGACAGGAAATCAAACCCAACCAGGAGGTTGCATGAGTTAGAGTCACGTGATGACATGGAGATCCAATGAAATACTGCTTAGTCACGCTGTATAGCAGTAAGACAACTGTAGTCTAATGTTATATTTAATAGAGAGGCGATATTCATTAAACTGACAGATATGGGAGACTTAAGTGTCATGGTTTAAAGGTTTAGTCAGCCTTCAGCTTTTTATTTAGAATCGAAAGACACTGATTACAAAAATATTTGCATGTATTCATGCATTTTCAACCGATATTACGAACAGCTGGTGACTTCAATGGCAGGATTTCTTTAGTGATTCATCAAACAATTAATAATCAGAGTTTTGACAACATAATGAATGACATTACAGAGACTAAAGCCAGGCTCACCTTAAGAAGATCCTTCAGTTCCTCCATGGTCTGCTTACTTGCCACCTCATCATGAACGGTCTGGCCACAGTTCTTCACTACCGACTCCAGAACCTTAGTAGAACGTAGACGTAGAACACAACACATTAGTCTGCCATGAATCCCAGAGTCTGGGCCACAATAACGTGTTCCACTTCAGAAGAAGCTTACCTCAAACGCATAGAGGGCAACGTGGGGATTCTTGTCATTCAACTTCTTCTTGATGGCCCCGATAGCATACTTTGCTCTAGATAGGTGAAGTGAAAAATTAAAGTCAGATATTCAACAACAATAACATAAGCCCAAGACATTTGACTTTGTTCAGTACAATCTTGATTGTTATATTTGATGACTTACTGTGTGTCTCCCTGTCGAATAAGGTCACAGATCTGCAGTATTGACTCCCAGTCTGTCTCAAGTAGCAGCTGACTGGTGGCTTTATCTACAATTAAAAACAAAACTACTTAAAATAGATATCAGTGCACCATGCTTAGCCATAGAAAGAATTAGCCCATTAACTAGTTGAGGCCATCTGGTTTTTGACACATTATCCAGTGGTTTGTTTGTTTTATAGGGCTACAACCTCCCTATAGGAGACATTACATTGGAATCACTGATCAAATCTTTGAGTGGACAATATACATCTCATGGACAGGATAGACATCTTGTCAAATTAAGCGTACTACTAAGTCGTTTTATTTATGTATTTTAAATGTATTTACTACTAGGTACGCTTAATGAGCAGTGATTTACTGATCTACTGAACTTAACTATAGTGTTATAACAATACAGTGTCAGTAAAATACATGTGAACGGACTGTCTCGTTGTTTTAGTTGTTTATTTAGATGTAATCTTAAAGGTTATTGATCTAAACACCACCGTGATTATAATCAGTACAACCCTGAGTCTACAAACACATGATCAAAATACCCCCGACACGTCGTAGGATGATCAATATGATCCACACACTGAATATTACGAGGTAATAACACGTTTTATACACATAGCCTTCAAACCTCGGGCCTTTAAACAGGCTATCAGCTAAGCTACCGTTAGCATGCTAGCGTTAGCCGGCCTCGGAGCCGCAGTCTGTCAACACAATACGTGGATAAAAGATGGAAGGAATATGTTATTGATTCATAATATTGATAGATTATTGGCTTATCTTACCGAGAAGCCTCTCAAAAGTGCCGCCGCCTTTCCCCATCCTGATATAAAGACTATGAAACCAACAGTTATTTGTATTATTCGGGCAGCAGAGCTGGGTCCACCACTACTGTAGCTAGCCCGGTAGCTTTGCTAGCTAGCTAGGTGTTTTCCTTCTCCTTCCTTGTTCCTACTTCCGGTTAGGACCGGAAGCCCACCCCTCCTCTAGAGGAACCGCGAGTCTCTGTCGTGATACTGTACATGTACTGAACAGTTACTGTTCTCCAGCACGATATTCACTAAAATACAACAGAACAGACATACAGCATGTTGGTTTATCCATTCTTATTGACCATGTACATATTGGTTAAAGGTGATATATGTAACAGTGACACCCAGCGGTTAAAGTGGGTACTGAAGTCTGCATTCACAATATTGGAGAGAGTTGTCTCCTCCCCAGACTCCTCCCACGTGTTGCCAGGTTGAGGACACTGAACGAACTTGAGTGCAAGACAATGATAAGCGACGGCGAGTCCTACACTAAATCGATCAGCTAATGTATACATTTGCAATGTATTTACTACTAACTCAATGTTAGCTAGATGCATGGCTGGCTATGTTTATGGTCTCACTAGTAACTATATACATATATATTTATACATGTTTTTAGGTTGGGTACAGTCTATTACAATCTCAGTTGACCCAATTCGTTTGCTATCTGTTATCTGGCAACCCGGGGTACTCAGAGAATAACACACAGACAAAACGGACATGTTGGACGTCAGAAGAGAACATCCTGGCTGTAACTTTGTTGTCGGAGAAGCCAGTGTTTCAATTTAGCACGTTTCCTTAATCTCTAATGACATATCATGGTCATTTGATTTAGTTCAGTAAATGTGTTATCTGTAGCACATTTGAATAAAATAATGTGCGTTTATATTAATTTCCACCATAATACTGAAATATGAAATATAATAACATTGTTAGTTTGGCAGTATGTTGAAATGCTGGAAGGGATGCAGAACAAACCCTGCCCACAGACGATCTGACTGAATAATCCAATAATCCACCCTGAATCATAATCTCTCCTATTCATATTGTATGGAAACATTGCAATACTTAGCCTAATTCAAAATGTGTTCATAATACTAATACTACTTTTAAGACAATGTAAACAGTCTTGCTGAATGCAACCTTCTTACTTCCTTACCATTGTGAAACAACACAAACTTACTGTATTCCCAATAGTCCTGTACAGACAACATTGGTATAGGCCTGCTTAGGTCATATATGAGTCACTACCTGGCACACAGTACACTGCTGTCTATTGTTTTATTGGACTGTAATACTATGTAAAGTGGCATTGTGTGGCCCTGTCCTTGGCTGTTACAGTCAGCCAGTGAGGGAAGGAGGGGACCATGAGCCTGCTGTTATAGACCCATTTAACCATTTACATGTCATTTTATTCTGGTAATCTCATATTATACACACCCTCTTGAGGTGCCATGTTTCTTTTGGTGAATTAACATGCCAAATCAACTATTTTCTTCAACATAGGTGAAACTGTGGAGACTGTAGGTTTATCTTCACTTATCCAATGAATTAGTGGATATTTTAAATGCTTATTTTGGTCGTTATGTGAATGTTATGTTGTATTGACTTGGTATTGGTATTGGTCTGTTGTATTGACTTGGTATTGGTATTGGTCTGTTGTATTGATTTGGTATTGGTGTTATTTTTGTAAGAGATATAACACAATAATACTTATTTGTAAAACACACAGGCTTATGCACACACACGCATACACACACACATGCTCTCTTTCGCACATTACACATACGCACACACACGCACACACACACGCGCGCACACACGCGCGCACACACGCACTCACACACACTCACACACGCGCTCACACAACCTCACATGTACACACGTCTCCATTGTTCTATTGTGCGTTTCTTTCTCCAAGTCATACGTAAACAAGGTCTTCTGTACTCCTTTATTTTGAATGAAACAAGCTATTGCTCACAACAAAAATGTACTTGTGTTGCAATTAAATTTTCATATGTTCATATGTTCATATGTCTGTAGAAACAAGAATACACCGCTTAGGATCTGAAAGACTGATTTTTTATTTGTATTTTTCCACCATCTGACAGAGCAACAAAAACGGTTATCTAAAGTATGAAATAACATGAGATAAAAATCCCCAAAATAACATCCAAATGGCATTTAAAAATAACTTAATAACAAAATAAATGGAGTAACATTAAATATCATAGCATTAAAAGAAGGAATACCAAGATGGAAACAGGGTTTATCATCGGTTGAGAGAGAGAGAGAGAGAGAGACAGCTAGAGAGAAAGAGAGAGGGGGTATTAACAGACTTTAAACGTAGCCTTTAACCTGTGAGGCGGGGGCCCTGCGGGGGCTGCTCTCCCCACTACTGAAGGTGGGAGACCCCGGCATGCCTGGGGGACTCGACCCAGCGTAGAGCAGAGAACCCCCGATGAGGAGCAGAGCGGACGCCCCCCAGCCAATGTACAGCGCCGGGCCCAGCTCACGCTTGTGTGGCGCCGCCACGTGTGGGTCATAGAAATCCCTGATGATGGAGTGGGCCGTCCAGCAGACGGGCACCAGGTAGAGGAAGCCAGCGACGGCGAACATGGCGCCCGCGATGCGGGATATGCGCGCCTTGAGGCTGTTGACGCCGATGCACTTGGTGCACTTGACGCCCACCACGCCCATGGCCAGCGCCACGCCGCACAGCATGATGGACAGCACCGTGAGGCCCCGGGCAGCCTGCATGTCGCTGGGCAGGGCCAGCATGCTGTCGTACACCTTGCACTGGATCTGACCCGTGCTCTGGACGATGCAGGTCATCCACAGGCCCTCCCAGATGATCTGGGCGGTCACTATGTTGTTCCCTATGAAGGCGGTGACACGCCACAGTGGCATGGTGCACACTATCGCCCCACACACCCAGCCTACGATGGACATGATCAGGCCTAGCAGCTGCATACCCGTGGTCGCCATGGTGATCGCTGTTGTCTGAATCAGATGGAGGCGGCCGGCGATGTGGAGTCAGGGACAAAGTCTACTTCCTACAAGACGAGGCTCCGTCTGTGTCGCGAAGGCTGCTGCCGTGTTTGGAGGACAGCTATAAAAGCAGACAGTGGCCAAGTGATCTGAAAGACAAACAATGCAATCACCTTTATGTATGTAAATAAACTACGCCGGCCAAACGCTGCCATCAACCAAAATAATCATTTCAAACATGAATAGTTCAACATCAGGCAATTATGATTACCACTGAATGACCAAAGCATCGAAGTTGTTGGGAGCATATAGTTATGATAAATAGTGGTTGGCAACATGTTAGGAGGCCCATGGCGATTGGATTCCAATGAGTAGCAGAGAGCAAGGCTTTGTTTGACACAGCTGTGGGTGTACAGCTACGCCTTGCTTGGTGAGTGGATTATCTCAGAAAAACATGAGGAGATTCTGAACACAAGCAGCTTTCATGACGGCTCGTAGAGTGGGCCAGGAGGACCGTTAGCACTGTGTCTTAATACTGTAAATAAAACTGCTTTTCCTCCAACAGCGGATCACGTCGTTGTTTTAAACACAGAGAAGGCCGGTGCATCCCCACGCATCATGACTTCAGATACTAGTAGTGATACTAGTAGTAGTAGTAGTACTACTACTAGTATATGAAGTCATAACTACAATACATGTTCATGTGATTCAAGTGTCCAGAAGGGTATATATTTGTATGTTTTGTCTGCACCAGGTTCAGCATAGAATCTTTGGTGAGGTGATGTACTTGTATATGCAACTAGAAATTCTGTAATTTTTTTGAATGTAAATGTGAAAATTTGCCATTCAAACTATTGCCCATCAATACACCTGATCCTGAGCGATGTTTTTATTTCTCTTTGTTCTGTCCTGAAACTTGTGAAGATCCCAACTCCCACTACAGACAACAGAGTGTTCACCACAAAAGAAACAGCATTGACTCACACTCGCCTCTCCTTGCAGATGGTCCACAGGTCTTCGTCTTCGTGGCGCTGGTGGACAGGGACACCCTGAGAATTCACCTTATTCCAGAAGGCGAGCCAAGGATGAGCACGTCGGTGTGTCAGGGGATGGAGAGGCACAGTCGGCTTCGACACCCAGCACTGGACTGGGGAGGGAGGCTGCCCTCCCAGATGCCAGTGGAAGTCTGTGTGGCAGTGGGCAGAAGCACGCGCTCGTGTGCACGCCCGTGTCAGCGTGTGAATAAGTGAATATATCTGAATGTGTCTCCCAGTGCCTGGTGGACCAACACAATGCCCTGCTGTTCCACTGTACCCTCTCCTCTCCTCGCCTGCCTCCCCGCCACCACCACCACCACCCCAGCTTCACTGGCAGCCCCTATCCCACTCTGCAACCCCGACCAGCCCTCCTACCCACCCATCTCATTCTCTCTGCTTTTTCATCTGGATTTTACTCTCTGGCTCCTTGACATATCTTTTCATTCTTTATTGCTCTCTGCTCTCGGCTTCCATTGAAGGGAGTCACTGCCTACATTGCTTTTGTGTAGAAATGGGAAATACTTCAAGCACAGCACACGATAGTCACTCGTTTTAATTGTTGTGAAGTAGTTGTGATATATCGATACATTCAATAACTAACCTGAATAACTAACAATGAACAATGAAAGGTGAATTGAACAACAAAGTATGCTAAAGAGAGTCATATAAAGGTAGAATGTTTTCCATGTTGTCAATAAGACGTTCAGATGCTGCAACAGCTTGAGGTGATGATGAGAGGCGTAGAGTTTCTGCCCCCGTGCAGGCGACCGGGACTGAAGAAGGGATGGAGTCTGTCCGTGAAGCTATCCCTGAAGGTGAACATGTGAACCCCACTCTCCACGCAGTAAAAGGACACGTGGCCCTCGTCATAATCTAAAAACACGGCCACCTTCCTGGGCTTCTCCTCCACGGCCACCGGTGTGACCGGTGAGCTGTTGGCGATATACTGGCCTCCGGGCTTCAGGCCCAGAGTCCAGAAGCCGTTGGCTGGGCAGACGGTGAACTTCCCCTTCCTGTTGATGGATTGTCTGACCACACCGATGTTCCACTCCAGCTTGTCCCCGACCTCCACCTCCCAGTAGTACCTGCCACTGCTGAAGCTCTCCCTGGCAAGGACGTTGGCCACGCGGTCGAACCTCTTGGGGTTGTCTGGCACCTCGTGGAGCTTGTCCGTGTGTCTCACCTGCTTCCGGTCCTCTGAGATGGAGATCGAGGGGTGTGCTGTTTTAGGACTCAGGTTGATGACAGCTGTGTGTGTATGATGGACAGGAAAGAGAGTGATCATTTGAAAAGTCTATTCAGAAAAGTATATAAAATATGCATCTGACGTTACATAATCTTCTTTGCTATACCTGTGTATTTCTGTATCCTCTTAATTTCTGCAAAAGATAGAAAGGAAGTGTTACTTGTATTGTATTCCCTGTACTAAAGTAATAGCTTAGTGATTAGAGATATGGATTACTGACCAGACTTTGAGAGTCGGTTGACCTCTTCCCTTAGCATAGCCATCATCTCTGAAAGAGCTCTCCTGGTGATGGCAATGCAAGGGTCGGTTTCCATGGTAACCTTCGACCAGTCTTTCATATCAGTGGGGCAAATAGCAGAAGAAGCACACTGCCAAACAACAAGGAGGATATTACATGTGCTGAAGTGGCAGCGACAGCACCATGCAAACCCAGCACAACAAGGGTGGCATCATCCAGAATCCAGAATGCTTACCGACAGCTCCGGATCATCGTTCCCCTCTCTATTTAGAAGAATCTGAGAACCGTATTTAATGGCCTCCTTCCTCTGTTCTCGGCTCCTCAGTTCTTTGATCTCCTGCTCCAGCTCATGTACTAGCCTCTCCATTTTTCTCTCCTCCTCTTGCTGCCGCTCCTCGATGGCCACCACCACCAACTTGTGGTTCTTCTCCATGGAGTTGACCAGGGCAGAAAACACCTTCTGGCTCTCGCGCACCTCTCTGAGGCAAGACGTCTGAGCGTGGACAACATCATGGATTCATTATGAATGCTAGTCCTATAGGTTTCAGGGTCTCACAACATATCAAGTGTCAAACATGGATGGATGTTGAGAACACACCTTTAAAAGCTGGACCGAATATTTCAACCTTTCTATCTTCTGTTGCCTTTCCTGGATCATCTGCCCAACAGTCACTTCCTGTATGATAAAAGATATAAGACATACATTCATATAATATGACATGTCATTGGGTTTCATATAATATTCTTGGAACAATAATTATTTGGGGATTACGAACAATTTTCTCAACAGGTGGTTTCTGCGGACGATTTTTTCGATAGTTGTCCGACACATCTGCGAGGATTCTGTTGACACTAAGGTCTGGCCTCGTGGAAAATACTCTTTTACATTGTGGGCAGAAGGTGGACTGGTGTTTGGACCAAGAATGACAGAGACAGGTTTTACAGAAACTGTGTCCACATGGAATTGTGACGGGACTGACAAAGACATCTCTGCACAGGAAACACAGGAAGGACTTCTCGCAGAGGAGGCTAATGGTAGATGCCATGCTCTGAAACAAACAACCCCAGAAACAAATGTTTTACAATACCTTACATTACAAGTGACATATTTACACAGCTGAACGGCCTCTACTGCATAATAATGCTTGTATGGAATGATATACTCAGATACATACACAAATACAAAGTCAGACCCCATGCCCCAGCTTGCTCAACTACTTCAGCTGGCCGGCTGGTGCCACCACCGCTAAGAGCAAACAAACATCGCTCCACCAAGTCTCAACACTTCTGTGTTTTGGCATCGCAGTGGTGGAATGAGCTCCTGACTGATGTCAGGACAGCAGAGTCTCTCACCAGCCTCCTCAAGAGACTCAAGACTCACCTGTTCAGAGTTCACCTGGACTCTGCATAGCTTCCCTCCTTACCCCCCACCACCTCTCCTCCCTAACCCTCTCCCACTTACCCAACCAGGGTTTGATCCCCTCTGGGATCCCTAGCACTTACTTGTAGTTTTGTACGTCCTGGCACTTAAAAATAGTACTTAGCATCGTGTAGCAACTTATCCTGGCTATCTTGTTGTTTACCAGCAAGAGGCCAACCTAGCAATTATGAGTGAACTTGTTCTATTATGAGTGCTTGAAACTTGTTCTATTACAATCTTACTGTACCATCAGCGATATATTGTTGTTTCACTCTTTCGACAAATATACTTTTGCTACTGTCGCTTTGAACAGAAGCGTCTGCCAGATGCAAGATGTAAATGTAAATGTAAATGTCGATGAAAACAATTCACTGATAGGAATTCTAAATTACAATAAACACAAATAGTTAGATGTAAATCCTACTGGTTTCTGTTGCTTCTGCCCATGACTACAGGATGAGACCATTTGAATGATTTAGAATGGTCTCAACCCTAACCCTAACTAATATTAACCCAAACCCTAACTAACCCTAACCCTAGCATGACCCTAACTAACCGTCTGCCAAATGCCCTAAATGTAGACTAATTCTAACCCTAACTAACCCTAACACTAACTAAGGGTATGTAAAGTTTCTACATACATATATAATTACATTCAATGATATTTTCGACTTATGTCATGTCTCATGTTATGTACTGAACAGTGTACTGGTCCAGGTTCTTCTTTATGAGTGTAGAGCTGTAAACATAGACAGGTTCTCTCCTGTTTCATCCGGTCTCTTCACTCCCACAGCAGTGAGAGCAACAGTACACCTTGTATTACGCAACCAGACTATTGAAAAGGTTGGATTTGATGTAATGTCCCTGTTGAATGTCATCAAGCTCTCTGAGCTAAATCACTGCTATGAATTGTATTTCTTAGTGTGTTAAATAATGACATTTTGTGTTTACAGAACATCTGTGATCAACAGAGGTGTAATGAAAAGCATGCAGTAGAACAGGTAGTTACAAATACCGTGTTACGTCATTCACAAAACGAATGCCTAAACAACAAAGCAGCCAAGAGTTCTCATGTTAACAACTCGTCCCTTAGCTCAGATTTATGTTTTCTGTAACAAAGAGAACATTCAACCTTCAATCCTGAGCCCTGATCATGTGCTCTCAAATGGAAACACCTGCTTATTGAAGGTCAAAAAACAAGGTATACTATGTAGAGAGAAGAGAAGTGTGGGACTTACCTATCAAAGACACCCGTCTTCAGTGTAGTACACTGTGTTGCTGTTCTGTGTTCGCTGTATGGATTCGTAGGTGGTGCGTGGGACAGGTGTAGTTAGCTATTAGTGTGGGCAGGAAACCAGACAAAGGCAGCCCATTCAGGCTCCACCCTGAACATTATCAGAGCTACTAGCTATTATCAGAGGAACACAGGTGTAGTGTGACACCAGGAAGGAGTTAGTAGTGCACTGCACACTTCAAACACTCAACAAAGAGACTGCCATGGAGACATCATTCAATAATCATTGATTTTATTTATGTATGTGTTCTTCCTAACATGGAGTTTAGGGTTTACCTTGTGATTGATGGTTATTCTGCTAACAAATGATACCTAAAGGGATTTTGCTTTCTGTAACTCTGCAAGGTTGTATTCATTTAATGTACTTTCATAAATAACTACCACTCTCTCCTCCAGGTTCTCTATGGCCACCTGGGCCGCTCCCCCGGCCGCGCCTCCCACCGTGCCTCCTATGGTCCCGTACAGAACCATGCCCCCGGGGCCCTCCACCACCCCGACCAGCACGCCCATCACCGCCCCCCACAGCCAGGCCCGTCCCCAGACCCCGTTGTCCATCTCTGCCTTGGCTCCGATCTCTGCCCCGCCACTCTCCATCTCTCTGTCTTTCTCTGTCTCTCCCTCTGTCTCTCTCTCTGTCTGTCTCTCCCTCTCTCCCTCTCTCTCTCTCTCTCTCTCTCTCTGGTGATTGGTCAGAGGGCGGTTGAAAGGCGCTTGATGGAAAATGACCTTGGGGCAGCAGTGCGGGTAGATGCCTTTCCTGACCTCTAATTAAATAGGTCCATTAGGTGTTGTGCAGCAGCGTGGAGGCACATGGGAACAGTGTAACACCATACACCATGTTGTTAAACTGAAACAGTCCAGGAATGACGGCTGTGTGTTTAATATTCCTGCCTGAGGTGAGAGTTGTTATTGATCAGTTATGCACTATGCAAAGGGTTTGCATAATACCCTTCTCTTTGGCTGGTGGCCAAATAACAAATGATGCTAATTTGTTGTTATGCACACGTTGCAGTCATATACGAGACAATACAAACACTGAATTATTATAATTTGTATACACATGATGTATGACTTCAGCATGACAGTGAATGAGTACAACAGCACCACACTCTGGTCAACGTTGGGAACAACCAAAGCGGAAGTTGTCATATTTACTTCCTTCTAGCAGGGAAACCAGAGGACGTTATTTTTTGCTAGTTCGCTAATGTTAACAGAAGCTATGCCTTACTGGAATATGTTTGTCAAATAGCAAAATGACGCATGTAGTCGTGGCTCTTGGAGCAACCAATGGAAGTGTTTAGAGCCGCTGTTATTCCAGAGTATTTACGATGGTGAACACCGTTAAACGCGCCTTGCTCACGGTAGCAGCAGTCCCGCTGTCCGGCGGCAGGCGGCGCTGCTGCGCCACAGTCTCCCCCGGTGACCGACGGGCTGCAGCGGCAGACGGCGGCGCTCTGCGGGCACCGCTCTGCAGGGAGGCGGCCTTATACGTGCATGTGAGTTACAGTCCCCTCATTAATCATGTATGTGCTGCTCTATTGTAAACTTCAGTCATGTTTGGAAGTGTGGATTGGAACCTTTTGTATTAAAAATGTATTGTCCTCATAATATTATCCTCATATGCTTTTCTTGTCTTGTCTGTTTTTCTCCTCCTGCAGTGGCCGTACTGTCTGAGAAGATGCTCCTATTGCAACTTTAACAAGTACATCCCTAAAGCTGACAATAGTTCTGTTATGACGGACTGCCTTCAGCGGGAGACCGAGACGTTACTGCAGCTGAGTCAGGTGTCTAGGTACGCGTTAGTGACGATTCACTTCCAAAGAGACTCCCCTTTCATGAGCAACTGGCTTTTATTTAGTTAAACCCCAGATGGTTAGGAGCTCAACATTTTTACATTGTTTTACAGCATCACATCTGTGTTTTTTGGTGGTGGAACCCCGAGTCTGGCGCAGCCCTCCACCATATCGAGGGTGTTGGAGTCTATATCCAGACACGCCAGTCTGACGGACAGTGCTGAGGTCACCATCGAGGTGAACCCTACCCCAGGAGGGATGTCCAGGTTAGAAGAGTTTCACCACGCGGGGGTCAACCGTTTCTCCATTGGTGTTCAGGTGAATGTAGTCTTCTATTGTTTATCCTTCTGTCAGTTCAACCAGAATATTTAAACTACAAAAAAACTGATCATCTCATTCCATCTCTTTCCATTTCTTTCCCCAATTCTCCAGTCTTTGCGGGACAAGGATCTAAAACTCCTCGGCAGAGACCACAACTCCCAGCATGCTTTGCAGACCCTCGCCGAGGCCCGGCGGCTGTGCCCCGGCCGCGTGTCGGTGGACGTCATGTTCGGGCGACCCGGCCAGACCCGGGACTCCTGGGGGAGGGAACTGTCCGAGCTGCTGAGCGTGTGCGACGACCACGTGTCTCTGTACCAGCTGACCGTGGAGCGAGGGACCGCTCTGTTTAAACAGGTGGAGCTGGGGCAGCTGGCTCTGCCCACCGAGGAGGTCATGGCGGCCATGTACCACTCTGCCAGGACGCTTCTCCTGCAGCACGGCTTCCGCCAGTACGAGGTGTCCAACTTCGCTAGACACGTGAGTTCACTTCTGCCTGGTTGCTCTGATGATAGGAGCCCGATGTTGGCAGCATAATGGTTGTTGTTGTTGGTTTTGTTCTGAATTGCTTTGTTTCATATACATGGCATCTAAAAATTAACATATACATTTACTTGACATTTAGTCATCTAGCAGAACCTTTTTATCAAAAGAGGTGTACAAGTGAGGTTGAGAACAAGCCAAGCATACAGTCACATATACACATACTTTATTTGATTATTTGTTTTTACTGCAATTCAGTTTGAATACCACATTGGTGTATTAGCCTCCAATTAACACCAACCTCGTTTTAATTGTTTTAGGATGTCAGCTGAAGGCGTCTGACTCAACCTGACTCACTTTGTTCTCTATAGAAGGTCTTCTATTCTACCAGGATGTCATAAAATGTAATTTCCATGTACAAAGTGTTTATTTGTATGGTTTAATGAGGTCCGGCCCAGTGCCCACTCCCTCGTCACGACACCCTCTCTGTTGTCCAGAACGCCGTCAGCCATCACAATATCAACTACTGGAAGGGCAGGCAGTACATTGGTGTGGGCCCAGGTAGACCAATCTCCTCACCAATCAGCCATTATTTAGCTATATGTGATGGCTATCAGATACATTACTCATGTTTAATATTAAACACTGGGCTACAGGGGCACACGGCCGATTTGCTCCTCTGGGTGAGGGCAGTGCCGTCAGGGAGGCCCGGGTCCAGACGTTGGAGCCGGACTTCTGGATCCAAGAGGTCCAGCATAGTGGTCACGCGACCCGGAAGAGGACCCCCCTCTCCACCCCTCTTGGACTGTAAGTTGGTCTGCGTCAACGACACTCAATGTAAATACATGTACTGTAGATGCAGAATACATTTACATCAGTATTAGAGTATTTATAGTGTGCGTAATCTCATATACTAAGCTAAATACAACGCATCTGTCCAGCCAAAGTATAACTCTAAAGAGTATAACACTATAATGAGACAGAATATAACGAGACAGAATATAACGAGACAGAATGTACACAGTGTGAGCAAACAAAGTGCGGTTTCTATCACGTCTGAGTCTTTGTCACAATCCAGTGATGTGTGATGTCCTCTCATGAAGTGTGTGTGTGTGTGTGTGTGTGTGTGTGTGTGTGTGTCACACACACACTCTCTTGAGCTCCA
>OMKP01075939.1:0-14913 GCA_900302375.1 Bathygadus melanobranchus
GGAGAGGAGGATCTGATGGTTCACAGTGTCGAATGCGGCAGAAAGGTCAAGTAAAAATAAGTACTGATGAGAGGGATGAGGCTCTGGCAACATGGAGGGACTCTATCACCGCGAGCAGGGGCGTCTCAGTGGAGTGTGCGGCCTTGAAGCCTGACTGGTGGGGGTCGAGCAGATTGTTTTCGGAGAGGTAGGAGGACAGCTGGTTCGAGACGGCGCGTTCTAGTGTTTTTGATAGGAATGAAAGAAGAGATAGTGGTCTGTAGTTCCGGATCTCGGCCGCGTCAGCAGTGGGTTTTTTAAGGAGGGGCTTGATTCTGGCTGTCTTGAAGGGGGTCGGAACCAGGCCTGAATTGAGGGAGGAGTTGATCATGGTGGTAAGGAACGGCAGGATGTCGTTTGAGATGCCTTGGAGAAGTGGGGTGGGGATCGGGTCAAGGGATCGTGTCAAGGGGGCAGGTGGTGGGGTGGTTGGACTTAACTAGACTGTGGACATCGTCAGAGGAGAGAGGCTGGGGCATACTCTGCAAGAACAGAGAACTTTGTTCTCGCTCCCCAGGAGTGCGAGAACAGAATGACGTCATTTTCGTCATATCGGGAGTTCTCGCAGCTTGTTCTCGACACATCTTCCTGGCCGAACTTTTCTCGTGACGTGTCCGAGAACTATTGTGTGATTGGTCAATTTGAAGTGGGCGTGGTTAATGCATGTCCGCTTAGTGCGCGTGACGTGTGCTGCTGTGGGCGGACCCTTTGAGGACTTCCCAGGAGAGTTCTCGCGGAGTATGAAATGTCCTGGCCAGAACGAACTTCTTTCTTGTTCTCGCAGCCGAACAAAGTTCTCTGTTCTCGCAGAGTATGCCCCGGCCTTAAAGCAGGTAAAGCCAGCAGAGGAGGGTGTTGGGGGAGGGATGATAGCTGGAGGGGAAAAAGAGGATGTAATGTCCTTCACTTCCTTGGTGAAGTGGGTTAGGAAGTCATCAGCTGTAAGGGAAGAAAGAGGGAGGGAAGAGAATATGGAGAATATGTTGGCCATGGTTGTATTATAAGCATGGGGGAAGAAATACTCAAGGGCCGTATTCACAAAACATCTTAAGGCTAAAAGTAGCTCCCAACTTTCTGATTTAGAAGTAACTCTTAAAAATAATGGGCGTGTCAGTCACTAAGGGTTTTAGCGATAAAACCATCTCCTAAATCTGCGAGTTAGGGGTAGTCAAGACGACTTCTAAGTTACTAAGATTAAATCACAACCAACCCATAACTGGCTGCTGCCGACAATCCGCCTTGTAATCACGTTACGATCACGTTATGATACTGATCTTTTTAAAAAAGGTATCGCTTTAATCAAGTCACCAATAAACAGAAACAACGCTTGGGTTGATGTTTAATTCGTGATACAAACGAATATCACATTCGTGATATAAAATATACATTAAAATGTATGTAGTATGTAGAAATATTTTCTTTTACGTTTTTATTTTGAGATCTTTAGCTGAATATGGCAACATGATACTTCCTACTACAGTATTTCTACGATTAAATCGCTGACAGAGACCCATCCCCTGTCAGCCAAGCACTGTGGACATAGGAAGTAAGCGTGTTCATGAAACATGACGTCATCACAGCAACGAGGTCAACCCCGCCCTTTCTTTTAAATGAGTTCTCCCTATTCCTTACTAAGTCGATGTCAACAGTTTTGTGGTATTGAGAGGGAACTTTTTATTTTTATTTATTTTATTTGTGGTATTAAGAGGGAACTAGAGCTATTTAGGATAACTCGTAGTGTGTTTTGTGGATACGACGCCAGATCTTTTACAGATCTTTAAGTAAAAATAGTAATACCACACTGTAAATACTGCATTGAATACGCTACTTAAGTAAAAGTACAAAAGCATTACCATCGATCAATATACTAAGTAACAAAAGTAAAAATACTCATTATGCAGAATAATACGTATTACATTATTGGATCATAATTATTGATGCATTAATGTGTTCATCACGGGTTGTCCGGCAACCGGAAGGTTGCTATTCGATCCCCTTGCTAAGTCGCGGTGTCCCTGAGCAAGACACCTAACTCTAACCCCTCCTGACGAGTTGATTGTTTCCATGCATGTTTTACACCACCCGCGGTGTATGAATGACAATGTGAATGTGAGGCAACGTAAAGCGCTTTGGATAAAAGCGCGATATAAATGCAATCCATTTCCCATTTACTTTCCACCACTATTTATAAGACAACACTGCAGGATTTATAGTGAATGTCCAAGTTTGATATGGGTAAAAGCAGAGATTCAAAGTTTAGTTGAATTTCATGAGGCTTAGTGATTTAACTGTGAATGAGTGAATGCTGTCACTTTGAATACTTCAATAAAAATTGTTGTTTTTTCTATATGAAACAATTAGTCTCAAGTTGTGTGTGCAAAACTAGAGCACACATCATTTTGGGGTGATAAAATAGGTCTCTTCTTGACCCAAGCCGCTACACGTTAAGATTTTAACTCCTCCCACACACATCCTGATGTGAGGCTCAAGAATCATTCGCGTGAGAGGCAACAGTGACATTTAATTTTCAAACAAGAACTTAAAGCAGTGGACGTTAACTGTAAAAGTGTGAAACCAAACCTACTCTAGAAAACCTCTGTGGGTACAGACCTAAAATGCAGTTTAAATCAGGGTAAACATAAAAATATATTAATCTCTCTCCTTTGTCACCATTTGAATATAAATATAAATACTTCACTGTAATGAAGCAGAACATGCATCAACAATTTGTAACAGTGCCTCAAAGAAATGGTATAGGTACAACAGTATCTTGGAAACATTTGGCATGATAAAGTACATAAAATGGTTATAAAAATGCTAGGTAGCTCACAAGAGCACTGGGGGATCAAGCACTCTGCACACTTAAAGAAAGCCGAGTCCCTGCATGTAGCAAGGCAGCAGAGCTTCAGGAAGCTACTCCTCTGATTCAAAAGGCTGATAGGTGTCCAGGCATCATCCATCCATCCATCCATATCCAAGCGCCTGTGGCTTCCACGCATGCCTCCATTTTGTTGTGGACGCTACGTTGCAGTGCAGTCTGTCTTGTCGCTCACTCGGGAACAGCCGCCGCTGCCATCTCCACTTTACCGTGCGCATCCTGGTCCGTTCTGTACACAGAGAGCCAGCAGCCATCACAAATCTAACCACGCTGGACGCCACGGATAAAAGAACAGGGCTACCTCTCTGATGACTACTGATTAAGTGACAACAGGTTCCTAGTGACATTTGATTGAGGAAAGTCAGAGATACGGGAAAATAAATGGGAGAGATCAGGAGAGGTTATTATTAGGGGGAAAACACAGCGATACATACAGTATGTTTTTACTTCTCGTTAAGTGCCTCTGTGATAGGACTTTAGAAACTGTTTTAGGATTATCTTCTAAAATCCACACCCACTTTTTAAAGCACGGGAAAACTTGTGCATCCAGTGTCAATGTCTGAACCATCTAGCACACCCTAACAACCACCTAGAACATCATGCGCCATAACGTACACCCTAAACAAGCAAGCAAACATACTATGCACAGGCTAAACTGTCGTCTAGCCTGTGCATAGTACAAACCATTGGCTAGCTAAAACATCTAACAAATATAATGCATGCTCTGGTTACTTTCCACTACCTGACCTAACTGTTTTTAATGTTAAATACTGAGGGGGTGGACATTCTACCCTACATCTTCACATCTGTAGATGTCTCTTAAGACTTGTCTTGTCAAATAGCATGGTGAGGCATGCAGAGCTGTGAGAAAGAACAAGAATGGTTTGCAGTAAAGGGTAGTTACTGGAGGAACTGTGCAAGTACAAGGCTACAGTGCACACACACACCACAGTGAATACGTCCTACTGCTGTCCAATGGTCCCACCTCACCCAGTGACGGAGACCCTGGGAGTCATGACACATACTTACAGTGTATTAACCCGCTTAGAGTCTAAACCTGTGTTGTTGACCAAACCGCATGGGGAGTTTCACGAAATGCACCATTCCGAAATTCACCCTACACATTAAAAGGCCTTTAGAAATCTCAGGAATGAACGTTATCCAAAGCGTTTGATCCTGCCTTTGACACAAAATTACATATAGAGCATTCGTGTCGAGCCAAAGAACAATCCAGATACTTCCTTTTTAATTGAACTTCTCATCTTGCCAATATAAAAATATAGCGAATGTTAAAAGAGACAAATGGGTCATCAGATGGATATTGGCAAAGAAGAGTCATTGGTTTGGGTGACTGCCACCAAGGGACATAGATTAATGTGTATAGTGGCATTCTTATAAGCCAATCAACTCAGTGTTAGTTTCGTGCGGCAAATAACAATGTTTTTTAACACAATGCCGAGACACCTGGCTTGCATGAATGTGCAAATACCTTTTACGGGATTTCCTATTTTTTTCGTCGTCAAACCTTTAAGGGGAGCAGGGAAAGGGAGTTAGGGAGTAGAGAAATACACAGCCAAAAGGAACCAGACATTTAAAAAGGAGCACTGCACAACATTTGACACAGGAAGTTGTTGCAAAGTGCACTTGGCTGCCATGCGAATCGTCCACGTCAGGCTGAGCACTCTCAGACAAACTCAAAAAGACACCTTGGTGTTTAAAATGGACTGTTTCTCTGGATAACTACATGATGGATTCCTGTTGTATTGTTTTTTTTCTTCCAAACTCCAGTGCTTACATTTCATGACTGATAATTGCGGTAACAGCAATAAGGGTGCTTTGCTGAGTGCAACGTAACAAATACTTACTCTTTGATACAATCTGGTATCGACACATACTCCATAGGAACCAACTCGGCCAGGTCTGTCAGGTTGTACACAAACTTTATCTTCTGGCTGAATTTGGAGCTGGAAACGAACACAAGACATTATCAATAGATTGCAAAAGCACCACTGGAAAAGCCTGTGTATGAAGAAATCACCATCATACCTGATAAAGGGTTTTGTGAGCGCCAACAGAGTCCGAATAAACCAGGAAGGATGGACTATAATCAAAGACTTTAAGTTCTTCCTTAACCTGCAGACAAGAGCACAATAGCACCTTTAGTCAATAAAAAAAACATTTCCACTGTGTAGTAATACACAGTATACACAATACACAGTTAGTTACACAGTTAAAGAGCGCCTGAGAGACAAACAGGAGTGCCATGTTGAACACCATACATTCATTCCAACATGGCGGCGCTCCCGTTTGACTTTGTGAATTGCTTTCTGTAAAACTCTTTCTGTAGAGCACAATGCGAGTTCACATCTTCGAACCAATAACAAACACCGTGTTCATTTTTGCATATAAATGTGTTCTTTGCTTCTCTGCGACTTACTGCACCCTTCACCAGATCATTTTGGGGCATACTTTGCCCACTTGAAGGAGTCTATTTTCCGAGGAGCAGCCCCGGGGAGCCTCACCTCCTGTCTATCTGCTGGTAGCACTTCCTCAACCAGCCCACGGTCGGCATCTTCTTCCTCGACGTCGCCCCGTTCAAATACACGATCATGTAGTTCTCAGCCACTAGGAGTTCAAGAGTTCCTATAACATACCTTAAAAGACAAGTTCACAAACACAAATTAGCAGGGATGCCAAACATCCTCCGGGGATCTGGAAAAGTAGTAAATACACACAAAAAAAAGGGCTCACTTAAATAGATTGTCCATGATGTATCGGTAGTTTGGTTGATTGCTCTCCGGCATGAAGCACACCGCAAACACTATGATGGCATTCAAACCATCGCCATAGTAACCTTCAGAGGAGGGGAAAACAACAGAGTCAACGTTACCCTTCTAGTGTTAGAACACACAGTTGTGCATGTTGGCTGTATATATCAAATTATTTTCTATGTTGCATGACAGACCAATATTCATTGACTGAAAAAAGTAATTTGGACCTACTTTGCAAGAGTAAAATAGTTTTCATTTTACGGAGGCATTCGTCATCCCAATTTCAAGGGCAACTCTAGTTTTTTTAAGGGGAAAAATTCATTTCTGACCCTGCCGTACGCGGCGACACTGACCTCCGTGACTGATGACCTTCTTGTAGGGCTCGATGGCCTTCATGTCCACGCGGTGCTCCTGGTCCCCGATGCGGAACACCCTCCATCGCCTGCTCTCCTCCCGCTCCTCGGAGGCAGAGTACTCCTGCACCGTCTCCATGCCCTTCTGCAGCAGCTCCGTGGTCTTCGGCTTCGGCAGGTCATCTAAGAAATGGTTTCGTAAAATAAGAAGACGAGACATTGGAAGCAGAGGTGTTAAAAGCATCACAGGCGTGGGTCACCTCTCTGAGCATTCCAAATCCAATCAGGTTCATGAGAGCATTGGACTTTTTAATGTAGGGTTAACCTTTATGGAGTAAACGGCACAATACCACAGCAATTCATTGTTCCGCTCACCCCGTGGACACTTTATTTAAACGGCTATTTCGTATGTCCAATTAGGAAACACATGAATCATGAATTGGCAATTCCAGACATAAGTCTTTTTGTTTTGCATGCAACAAGCAGGAGGAGGAATAACGTGAAATTGACCACATTCATTTTTTAGACCAAAACTGATTTCGCTACAAGTGAAATATAATAGTTATGTACACATCATAAAATATTAAATTATATTCATGACCAGAAAACTATTATATATATATATATTTTATAACAGATATTATTATTACAAACAGTGACTGCAGTTTATTTGAAAATCAGGAATCGACCGGAAGGGAACCAACGTGCATGATTGTGGATACGAAAACAAAACAACGGTGTAACCACCAAACAAAAATAGACAAACGTCATCACTTGATTTGTTTACACCGTTGAAACAAACACACACACACACACACACACTGATCACAATGTACTGCTTTGGGTGATTTGAGCTTTGTGAAACGGGGGGGAAAACACGGCGCTGTCCGACAGGAACCTTACCGCGACGAGGACCCAAACCTGCTGCCGGTACGCAGCCCGTTTCCAGGCTAAGAATGGAAACAATCCTTCCGAGGGACACGGAGGAAACGCAGCATTGTGGAGACACAAAACAACAATGTGAACTACACTTCCTCTCCCGCGGGCCGAGGTCCGACACAATTGCACTCGAGTAAGGAGAAGCTGGCGCGCGCTTCCACGCTCAGAGCAATGCATTTGGGCCGCTGGAATGAAATACACAACAGTAGGGAATATAATAGAAACGCTCTTGTTTTGGTGCTTGCCGTAAGCCGCTTAGTGAGCAGGAGAATGTGCACCGCCACTGCTCATTACGCTTCATCACATTAGTGCACTGCATCCACCCCAGCTCCGTTTGAACTCTAGAATACATAACTAAGCAGAACCACAAGCCCGTACCCTCCCACTCAAACTCGTTGCTGTTCTCGGAGGGCGTGTCCATGTCGTCGAGGTCCAGCTCTGTGCTGTCGTCCAGCTCGTCAGACAGCAGGGAGCCCTCGCTGCGGTCCAGGGTGAGGCTGATGTCCGGGGCGGCCAGCTTCTTCTTGGCCTTCTTGCCTTGGTTCATTGGGTAGCCTGGAGAGGAGGAGAAAATAGCGTCAGTAGGTTGAAAAATGACTATATTTTGGCCATCACCATAGGCACGAGACGGGGTTAAAGCCACTTTGCCCTCATCGTCTCTTGGTTTACCAGGATCCCCGTCCCCAGACGTTCCACCGAACAGCTCCTCGTCTAGGTCTTCCTCTTCTGGCAGGGGCCTGGCATATGACAGGAGAGCGGGTCAGACATACTGTGTACCATGTGGGGCAACGGGGAAGAACACCGCACGTGGACCGCGGCACCACCCGGGTCAATGCCTGGCAGTGGCCGGCGGTTGCTCGCTAACGTACCGTGGAAAGTCTTCGTCTTGCCATTCTTCCTTAAGCTCAACTCCTTCCATTCGCAAGCGAGCCTCTGTGGTGGCGACGGACTCCTGCCGCTCCAAACTGGATAGAACAGAATAATCAGTTATGTAGGACAGATTCTGTTATTCCAGGACATTCAACTCAAACGGTGCTGAACTGCAGCTTGTGCCTTTTATGTAATTACCTAAAGGTATTATGTTTTGTAAAGCACCTTGCGTCCTGATGAAAGACACTATAATTAAAAGTAATTATTAAAAAGGTGTCTTTTTTTCTTTACTGTTAGGAAAAGGAAAGACATGACTCAGTAAATGGTAAACAGTTGGTGTTGGATAGCACTAATTGACACTCAAAATCACGAATACATTTGTTAAAATAGTCTTCGGAAATCTTCATCTTGCCACTCTGAAATGAGTTTCTCTCAGAGTCCAGGCGAATATCTCCTTAACAAAACAGGAAACCCTCCGTGACACCACCCCTCACACTTGCAGGTTTCTAGCACAGGCTCTGCTTAGTCTCTCCACAGAAGTTTAGCTGTAGCATTGTCAAACTTCTGGATCTGAGATTAGGGGGCATCATGTGAAGCTCTTTGAGCCTGTAACTGTGATTAATGGCTATACAAGTAAAACTGACTTGACATGTTCCTCCACGTTCTTTCGGAACCTCTCCTGGAGCGTGGGCTTTCAAACGGCCACATAATAAGATCAGTGGCGTCTTGGTAAGCTTTGAGGCTCAGAACCGGCGTTTTTGAGGGCTTAGCTTAGCAAAACATAATGCTACTCTAAACGTTGTTTCTGCTGTGCACAGAGCTCCATGTGATTCACTAATCACAAACATGAACACACTCCCAGACACAAAAGCATTCTAAGCATGTGCACGAGACATTTCAGAGCCGTTATGTACTGCGATCGCCATGACGCTCTATACCTCAAATCCAGCCAATACGGTGGCACAAATGCAGGAATGGTGTGTTTTAAAGGGATACACCAAGATATCTGTGAATTTGCGTTTGCCTGACTTACCCACATTCAAACAAGTCGTTTAATTCATCATTGCGTGTCCAGAGGGAGAGTTCGCCGGGTTAGCATTTGCTTTCCGTTAGCCGCTTCCATTGACTTGGAGCGGTACATTAGCCTAGCTCCAGTTCACGTGGGGAATACACTTTTAATTACTTTCCAAAGACTTCCAATGTGTTCCGAATAGTCGCTTATCCAAAACGAGTTACAGTTATACTATCAGATGTTGTGCGCTGCTTCTGTCTGGGTAGTCTACACAGAGGGTAGTGACATGTGCAAATTCACAGATATCTCTGCATATCCCTTTAAGCAATATATTGTTGTTTCCCTCTTTCAACAAATGTACTTATTGTAAGTCACTTTGGATAAAAGCGTCTGGCAAATGCCCTAAATGTAAATAAATCTACATTGCAAAGCAATGGGAGCTAGACAGCTGGTACACATGCTGCTCCCACCTGGCCTCTCCAACTGGAGCCTGGGACCTATCCCACTGACTGAAGGCATCAACTGGGTGACAGCAAACTGATATCTGTTTGTGAAGACACCCGAGAGAGAGAGAGAGAGGGGCACTTCTGGTCTTAACCTGCATGTTCCAAAGGTCAACGAGAATGACCCTTGTGGTATATAAATGGCCGACACACTGTGTCTAAGTGAAGGGGAGCAGTGGTTTTTAGGAAGCAAATTAATACAAATCCAGACTTGCAATCGCCTCTTGCTTAGACCTGACTTTCTAGTTTCTGTTGACGTTGCTGCGATGTTGGTGATAAATCATAACATGTTGGTATTAGTGCCATGATGTGTCAAGTGTCAGTTTTAGCCAATTAGTTGAAATAAGCAAATATTGAATACGACAAATAGTTTGAGCAAAAATCTGTTTAGGGGGATGAGGTAATAAAATAATACCTACACGTGTCAACATGTCACGTTGGACAATAGCTCTCGGTGTTCTTTGTGTAGACATATAAGTGAATTTGACAACTTAGAATTGGTAAACGTTCAAATTAAACTCAAAGTATACGCCCACAGGTGTTACCTTCCATTGGGTGCGGAGGGTGTATAGCTTCTCGCTCCCAACGCAGTGTGTTCGTTGTCTGGAGTTGAGCTTCTCTCCCGTGGCGGAGCTGGTTTGTTTGGAAACTCTTCCACTGCCTCCTCGCTGGTTTCCACAGCGGGCACTGGGCTTTGTTGGAGTTCATCTAAATCCTCTTCGTCCACTTCACCCGATACACCAGATGACGACGGGCTGGAGGCTCCTCCGTGACCCAGTTCATCATAAGTCCTGGGTGTGTCAAGTTCTGGGATGCTATTGTTTATACTCATATCACACTTCAGGACTTCACTCTCAATCACATCTGATGCCATACGTCCCGTAGCCGAGTCTAACCTTTTTACAGATTAGATCCTAACTAAGTCTACTCTAGCCGTTTTGCTGAAACCTCCAAAAGGGCGAGCTGGTTAAATTATAACGGTCAACTAGCTACATCCGATTGAGGTTACACAATACAACTTATTTGGGAGTTGCTAGTTAGCGTGCTAGCGGCTTTTAGCAGCACGGCTATCCAAGGGGGGTGTTTTACGTTGCCCGTTATCTATGCCAACTAACTTCATATCTCCATATCGCCGAAACGCCGCGTTTACTCCTACCAAATAGCACCACGACGAACCCTGTCCGTGATGTTGAGGTAGAAAATCCGAATAAGTTATGTGCGCAGCGAGCTTACGTTTTCATTTCCTTCCTTTCTCTTGAATCCACTGGCGAGAAAGCGCCGCACCACAACGCCACCTACAGCAGCGACGGTTGGTCAATGTGGGCACACGCAGTAGGCGGTGAGAGGATCCTGCATTGTAGCGTTATCCCGGTGTACCGCAATGTGATTTCTGGTCGTCTCTTACGGCTTACGTCCAGTGAGCTGTGTACGCCAGTTAACAGCAGCGGAGCAAGAAGAATGACAACGTGATGACAACAACGATAGCGACAAGGAGAATAGATATGGCGTTTTCTTTTAGAATAATTTGACAAAGCAATATCCGAAACATTTAACGGAAACGGATATCCAACTATTGAAAGTCCCGCCCTCTCTCTCGCCAATAACGCTCATTTTGGGCATCCTATTCCTGAGAACTAGGTCGATGTAGGACTGCTATATTGATGGAGAACTAAAAGTGACACATTATCAGCCAGTCAGAGTGGATGTCTTAAAAGGCGTTCCTGTATAGTGTAGAATACTGAATAATGGCAATAACTGCAGCCCCGGCGAATGCATGTTGTACCGTGATGTGAGTTCATTGTTGCCTTATAACTTCAGTAGTTCAAACTTTAATTGCACCCTGGCAATCAATTCGATATAGTTGTCGAATTGATCTACAGGAGGACCTAATAGTTTAACAGTTTGTTACTGACAACATCAGTTACACCGAGGTTTGGAAGTAACAAGAAATAACCGAAACGATTGGATTGACGTTGATGTGGCAGCAAAAGCAAATAAAAAATGAAAACTACATTAAAAAAAAACATTGGAAATCAAGTAAAACGTTGCTTTGATCGTGTTTGATTATTGAATACTTATTAAGCAATAATGTATTTATTTCTAAATACATGAATAAATAAATTAATATGTCTGTATTATGTCGTGTCTCAGAACATCCCGCTAGGTGGCAGCAGATCCATACAAACCTACGGGAAAGACATTTGACAATGGTTGCGCCTTCCTTTCTTGGAGGAAGGAATTCATCCATGAATGTGCTACATCCTCGTGTGTCATCTTTAACTCTGTATAACTGACAGCAGGCCTATTTTGATTTCATGTTGCAGTCTACAGTACAATTCAATATACTATCAGTGTTCTGTATAGAGCCACTACATCTTGTGTTAAACAGGCTACTAGATTCAGATTCAGATTGAGCATCTTGTTAATTTAAGAGTTTGGTGCAACACCTTTTCAACCAATCTTAAATAACAATGATCATCCCAAAAAATCGTATTGAATGTATGCGTTATTACATTATGTACCATATGAGCAAAAATTAGGCCTATTTTTATTTGAAGTTGTTGCACACCACATAGCCTAGCAAATCAGACATGATGTCTACTTAACAGGCTCCCTGTTCTGTGTGTGTAGACGATTCAGTGCGATTTCTAATTAAGACATTGCTATTTATTCTGTGGGATCATTAGGCCTCATCACAAAAATGATAATCCAGACAAATTGAAATGGTATGCTTCTCCTCCGCTTTCTGCTGCGGCTCTTATATGCTAATGAGTCATGTCACAATTAGAAGGCAAATGTTTCCCGTTAAGCCAAGACAAATCCACTGAGCCAGCCTACACCAAGCCTAGAATAGACAGGGTCCCATGTCTATGCAATTCTTAACCATTGCCGAAACATAGAATAAAAGTTTCACGATCACTACCTTTTGTTGTAAACTTCTCCTGCAATTTTGATGTGTTTGTGCCGTTTGTTTGCTAATTAGGAATTAACACACTCCATTCACATACAAGAAGTTGCTAGAGACAAGGACGGTTAACCCAGGCTAGAGATGCTATATGAGATACCAATGAGTGAGTAAAACCAGAACACAACATGTCGCACGATACCACAAATAACGTTTGTGGTTCATTCATTCTTCACTCGTTGCTGTTGTCTCCCCTTTCCTTCAGTCTTTAAGAACGGCAGCTGTGTGTCTGCTATGCTTTTTGGTTTAACAACAGGTTGACCCCAGTGGTAAAAGGGGAAAGGAAATGTGGCACAGAGAGGATTCTGATTACTCTCTGGTAAGAAGAAGAAGAAGAAGAAGAAGAAGAAGGAGGAGAAGAAGAAGAAATAAAACTTAACACATTTTCTCCTTTCATCACAAAAGTAGGTCTGCCTATCGTAATTAGCCATAGTAGCTGTAACCTATTGTGAAGCGGTAGCTGGCTGTTGACTGGCTCCATTTTCATAAATGTTGTGGGAAGTGTTCAAGAGACACAAAAAACATCTTTAATGAGAAAAGACAAAAAGGATTCAAGTACATGTTTTATGCAATCTCTTTTTCGGAGCCCGGGTGAATAATTATTTATGATTGCAAAACCTAAAAGGGAAACTAGGAGATGGCAACTGCAAGGAGACTGGTAAAAAATTTAAAGAGGATGTTGAATTAATATTTCAGGGAAGATGAAATATTTAATGGAAACAAATGAGCGTCACATTTAAAACGGCATGATAAATAGTGGCGAGCATCACCAAGGTGGCCCTCGCGACTCAGATAACTCTTATTTGCTGCCACAGCCAAAAGGTCTCCTGAATTCACACGGTAGCAACACAAATGAACAGCGTATTGTTTCCTGTCTCATTAGACTGAACAGCAAGACGGGGATTGGCCTTTATTTTTATTTTTCACTTTAATAATATTCCAATGTATTTTGGAAAATATTGCCCTTTTCAACTCTGAGAGAGGTACACATTCAGATTCCACTTGTTTTCCCGGCTGTCAGGCTGTCACCGTTTATATGTGTCACAACAGTCTTGTGTTGTGTAGTGTTTTATTTGAGAATGTGTGTTTGGGTGCCGAACGTGAACTTGTTAGCGGTGCTACATTCTGCACACTACTATCTACTATCAAACGATAACACACGGTATCTGTCAGCCCGCGCTCATTTGTTCTCTGAATGTGAAAATAATTAAATCGGCAAACAAATAATTATTCAAGTCAATGAGAACAATTATCTGAAAGAGGCCTCTGAGACTTGGATGTGCATACTGAATCGATTAATTATCCTGCTAAAGATAATTGAGTGGAACTAACTCTTTTCACTGCTCCCTCGTCCTCGCCTGCTTGTGTGTCTCTGATCTCAGAAACAATGCAGATTTTCATCACCACATATTGGGGCTGTTTAGGTATAAAACAGTCCCTACTGAAGCCTTGTACCTTGAAGTCTTCTATAAACAAAATAGCCTGAGCTTTTGAGATTCTGAGGACTATAACGGACGCAGTGTGTTAACAGTGTATTATGATGTAGTGTTGTGATAGTCTATCCTGCCTCACTTACTGATTCATAACAATCAGAGTCAGAGGTCATGACCTCAACAAAGTATGTGAGGTGTAAACGTAGTCCCGAGGTTTAGATTTGCTACTCTTAAGTCATCCACAAGTCATCACGTTCATGACCATCATAAAGATTGACGTTGAATTGGCGCCCTCCAACACCCCTCTCCTTGATTTATCCTCTGCCGTTGTACGTATGTAAGTTTATTACATTTATACACACGACAATGTTCCTAGGGCTGGGCTATATGACTTCAAATCAATATCCCGATTATTTCAAACCTTTACGGTGGGTGACAGATTGTTTATTTTATACAGGGTTTTTTACACTGCCCTCATCTTTGTGGTTTTCAGATATTTTAAGGAAACACACACAGATGAAGATGTATGGCTATTTATTGAACAGTTTGACCAGTTGAATTTAACTAAATTAACTGACATGAGCCAGATTAAGTCAGTGAGGTTCAGGTTCTAAATGTCAGTTTTGATACATTTTCAGTTAATCTCCCAGCCCTAAGTGTTTCCATGGACTGCTTTGAGATCAACGTATGATGATGACGTCATTAAGGGACATGTTATTGCTCCATTGAATGTCCTGCGTTTGAAACGCTGGGAGGAATGAAGTCAGAGGTTCTGAGCGGTGCAGAGAAACGCCGCCGCCATTGTCAACATTGATTAAGGTCAATTGATTTGCTGAGGATTTGCTTGTAATAATGTCATAATGTGTGTCATCATTATTCTAAATCATCCATTTACTTGAGAGATCAGGTAGATATTTGATGTGAATTCACATATTCCTTTTCCTTCCCGTGTCCCCGTTTTATTCTATTAACTTCTCCGTTCATCTTCTCGATAATTCTCCCCTGGGACTTAGCCTTTGATAAATATTCTTTTGGTTTTACCTAATTAATGCACCCACTGGATTTTCTCCTTGTCGTTACTGCTTGTCCCACCCCCCTCTCGCTCTCTCTCTCTCTCTCTCTCTCTCTCTCTCTCTCTCTCTCTCTCTCT
>OMKP01075942.1:0-10349 GCA_900302375.1 Bathygadus melanobranchus
AAATTGCAGGTAGGAGCATGTTGACTGTGTGGCTTTAGAAATGCTATTAATGGCACACCCCCACATCCTGCGCACGTGTGTGTGTGCGTGTGTGTGTGCGTGTGTGTGTGCGTGCGTGTGTGTGTGTGTGTGTGTGTTTGTGTGTGTGTGTGTGTGTGTGTGTGTGTGTGTGTGTGTGTGTGTGTGTGTGTGTGTGTGTGTGTGTGTGTGTGTGTGTGTGTGTGTGTGTGTGTGTGTGTGTGTGTGTGTGTGTGTGTGTGTGTGTGTGTAATTCGATTTTCTCAACAACCAACCGTTCAGCCAACCGACTTCACACTTGAGGAAGTGCGAGAGTCGAGTGTGAAGTTGTTTGGGTGCGCGGGCACGTTTCAAAGGGTTAGGGTTAGGGTACGGGCGCGCATGACTTGTGATTGTTAACCCATGTGACATGGCCAGTTTGGCAAATGAAATCGACAATCTGTTAATCCCAATATTGTGCTAAATAATAGCAATTGTCATTTTTTTGTCATTGTATATTAATATGAAGTGTGTATAATGTCCTTCATATATTTTACTTGAACAGATTAGAAGACATTTTGCGTTAGTCTAACCTCGGTGAAGGTAAAAACATAGCCACGTGAGAACACGCTAACACGCCATGTGTCCTGGCAGCGTGACTGTGGGCAGCCAGCTGACCTTGTGTAAAGGTGGTTGCCAGGCCATCGTGGACACGGGGACGTCGCTGATGGTCGGGCCCCTGGCGGAGGTCAGGGCGCTGCACAAAGCCATCGGTGCTCTGCCACTAATCATGGGAGAGGTGAGGGTTGCAGAAGGTTGACTTGTTTTGAAAATGCATACATCTGGAGCGATTTCACTTCCGGCCGTTGTACTGAGGAACGGTAGCGTTGTCTTAAGACGAAATGAGTATAAGATCCATGTTTGACTTTGTATCAGTATTGTTGTAATTGCAATATTGTATGTTGAAATGTATTTAAATTTCAAACATTTATTCTATTTGAATGAAATCATCAAACATTTTACCAGCTATCCACTCAATCCATAAAGTGGCCCCAATGCACGTCGTCATGTTTGTCGGTTGACCGTTCATCTCGTCGCTCTCCCTGCGTTCATGTTCTTGATTCCAGTACATTATCGACTGCAAGAAGATTCCCACGCTGCCCGTCATCGCCTTCAACATCGGTGGGAAGCTGTTCAACCTGACGGGAGAAGACTACGTCCTGAAGGTAGCTTCTGAATAGGAGTTGGACTGGTTTACAATATCCTCTGCAGCAGCTAGCCTTAAAGTATACTTTAAACGTGTCAAAATCAACATATCGTAAAAAATTAAATGGAAACGTGTGCGTATACATGTTATTTTACATAAATTGAATTGTACTACAATCATTTTAACTAATGTATCATTACATTGTAACTACAATGTACAAGTCTGCAATGGGAGGCACAGCTGGCTAGCATTAACTCAGTCATGTGGTTCCCCGTCCCGGCAGGTGTCTCAAATGGGCACGTCGATCTGCCTGTCGGGCTTCATGGCCATGGACATACCCCCGCCGGCGGGCCCTCTGTGGATCCTGGGCGACGTGTTCATCGGGAAGTACTACACCGTGTTTGATCGGGCCGCCGACCGCGTGGGGTTGGCCCCGGCCAAGTAGCCACCGCCGGGGGTTGTCGAGGTTCTTGCTTCACCTGCTCTTCTGGGGGTGGGGGGGCAGTTCGCAACGACCAGGAGAAGCAAAATGTAAACGTGTCATTGTGCACACCAACTATATTCAATCTTTGGTAAGCGTTTAGTGTGTGCACCAATCCACATTGGTCTTCCGTACAGGTCAGTTATTGCACATCAGGCAGGAAAGCTAAATCTAGATTAGCTTCTACTAATCTAATTTCTACTCACTGAGCACGGAGGCGGTTATGACATTGATAACAAGACTCATTTCCTCATCAAGAGGACATAGTCACTTGGTTCCATCTTGATGCTTGTGATGTTTTTTTTGGGGGGGGGGATTTTGCACAGTAGAACAAGCTATGCAATTTTGGTATTTTTTATTTCACACGCCGACATTACGACACAATGTGTGCAAACATGTTTTCACCAATGACAAGCGAATAAAACGTTACAATAACTTATCTTGATGGGCATTGTTATTGGTTTCCTCTCCGTGGACCGCAAGTCCTGTGACGTGTACGGATGGGCATATTAGAAAGACACACTTGAAGCATTTACTGAGGAATCCAAATCGCTGCACGATTCCCTTCCAGAGCGGCTGAACACGGCACCCTGTTAACATGCGAGAACGTCGTTCACCTCAACCGCATCCCACTGACAACCAGACAACCAGGCAACCTTCTGTTTCAGAGTTGGCACAGTGACTCGTCTGGTTGCTACAACACACGAAAGGGTAAACAGACTCTAAACTGCTAAACCCCAATTGAGGAAGCAGAACAAACATGTTTCTACCATACATACAACAGCATTGCAGTCACGTTCTCCAAATGTACAATACAAAAATACTACCCTGCTTTACCATTGTCACAAATGGGGTCTCTTTTGTGTTCTACTTCATAAAGCCCAAACTGAATAAACGTAATGGGAAATGATTTACTTGGAACTCAACAGTGCAAACGTCCCCCAAATTCCAGCTCTTCCGTTTTTCGTAATTGGTGAAACTTAAGGGTATCTTTGCCTATTTTCAACCGGCTTAGTATGATTTCAATGTGTAGTACAGTATATGCAAACAAACAATGTTTACCTGTGCTCCATGTTCTTACTTTTGGGGTAAGCTACGCCCCAGGGACCACATCGGCAACAACTTGTTCACACTTCATCCCTAACGCCGATAGAGATAATTTTGAAAACCTGCAAAGTTCCCCTTTAACCTGGAAAGTGATCTTTCTCTGCAATGTTATTATTCAGCTTTGAGATTCAAGCTATTTACACAACATAGCCAAGAAAAGGCTGTTTTTACCCATTCCAAATCTTAAGGACGCCACCGATAGCTACTAGTTGTTTTCCTGCCCTATCACACTTGATCTTTCTGAAGCCCCTGAATAAAGGGAGAGCACAACTAATAGGAACAGCATCGACAACTGCACCAGCCAGCTAGTATTGACCAAAACAGCCCTTTGTCATCACAACCGTTAGGGATTCAGCCACTGGCCTGCCATTATCCGGTTCACCTGTGTCACCTGACCCTGCGTCCAGCCTGGCTACCGTCCCTGAAGTCACACCAGGACTAGTGGAGCTCAGGGTTGACTGAATTAAGACTTGCTTTGAAACAAGCCCAAAATAAATACCATTGCGGTTTTTTTTCCCTCGATCCAACTATAATTGACATACTAAAGTGAGTTAGGTACTGTCTGTTGTTGGCATATCCAAGGGAACAGAAACAGCCACTGGTTTCGTAGAAGCCCCGATTTAAATAACTACTTTGCTCAAAAAGGGACCAGTTCAGAAAAATGTTTCACAATATGACCAAAAAAACCATCTGAAACAAAGGTGTGTTTGTAGCCGCGAGAGAATACAAACCTGGTCTGACCCTGCAAAGTAAATCTTTGATTACACCAGCTGGTTAGTAACGTGACTTGAATCCAACCACCAACATGTGCTTGACAAATGAACACATTTGCTCAAGGAAAAATGTCCCGAAATGTCAAACAAACTTTCTAAAGCAGTCACACAGACCAATACAAAGATCTTATTTACTCTGTTTAAGCATCTCATAGCACAAGTGAAATATTTGCACATAGCAGTAGGTTGACAGAACCTGTAGACATTGCAACCTCATGACACTCACTTTTTGGAGAGTTGTTTCATGCAAGCTACTTACTCCAATCTTTTGATAGCTTTCAATGCAACATTGATCGGTCTCAAGAACGTAAACTCCTTCAGGCTGAACTATTTATTTACCTTTAGGTTTGGCATAATCACAGACACACGCACACACATTCACACTCAGTTACACAATTACATTCCATGGTGAGACACAGTAGGAGCAACAAGACCTCAGATTCAAACCCGCTTCGTCTCAATGCGGGGACAACGCACGTAGAAACCACAGCACCAGTGGTCTCCTCAGACAAACGGCTCGACTGTGGCGAGTGACGTTTGGCCCGACATCACCCATTCTTACATCCACCAACACAGGATTCCTTGTGTGTGTGTGTGTGTGTGTGTATGGGGCCAGTACATTGGGCACAAGGCGTCTTCCTGTCGGCCAGTAGGCTAGTTGATTCTACAATCGCTAGAGTGGCCTTTACGAGCACCTTTTTTTTTTGGTCTGAGGTTATAGTACGGTACGGTGGTTATATTTTTTGGATGGGTGTTATCTAACACAGAGACACACACACGCGTCGAGTGTGGAAATGGAAACAGCCTTTTGTTCAGGCGGACACTGAGCGAGTGGCGTGTGTTACACTTCGTCACAACACGGCTAATGTGAATAGAAAAGTAAAAAGACACTGGTTGATGTAGTACAGGGGACCAGGCTTCCATGTGGAGCTTAGAACAGCACCGCTCATGTCACCCTGCAGCAGTGCGCGTGTCCCACACAGGCTGTGAAACATACAGTGTATATAATATATATTTATATAATATTATATACACACGTGTTTGAACAGGGACTCTGCGTTTTAGGGGGCCTCTGCCACAGCAGTCCTGAGCAGGCCCTCAGGGTCCGAGAGGGCGCAGTACAGCGTGTATCCCAGCTCGTCCACCTCCGGCTCCAGCAGCTCGCAGAACAGGTTGACCTTGGGGTTGAGGGCGCAGGGCAGCCTCCCGGCCTCCAGGTGTCCCACCAGCGAGCGCAGCAGCTGCAGGAAGCGGTCGGCCAGCGCCTCCTGCGTCCAGTCGCCCTCCGTCTCGCTGAGCAGTAGGATGGCGTTGGTCAGCTGGCTGGCGTTGAGGCGCTGCAGCGCCACGTTCAGCTTGCACACCGCCTTGGCCAGCTTCAGACAGGTGCACCGGCAGCCGCCGTCCTCCTGGTCCAGCGCCCGCAGGCGGGCCGTCTCCGCCACGCGGAAGCTCTGCCGCCACAGGTTCTCGTGGCGCTCGGCCGCCAGCCGGTGGGGCTTGGCGATCAGCGAGCTGCCATCCTCCATCACCAGCAGCGGCAGGAAGTCCACGTAGAGCCGGCGGTCCGTCTCGTACTGCACATCCAGCGTGAGCGTCTCCGAGGGCACCACGGGCCGGATGACGTAGTCCAGCACGCTGCCGATGGCCGGCCAGTTGATGGAGCCCGCCACCAGCTTGTCGAACACCTCCAGCACCGACTTGGGGGAGAGGTAGCCGCCCACCATGCAGCGGTCCCAGTAGCTGCTACCGCGGGGGAAGTACTCCAGGTTTTCCCTGCGGACCAGCCAGAAGCCCGGTACGTTCATGATGGTGTCCTCGCCCGGTACCCACGACCACAGGTTCTTCTCCAGGATCATGGGCACCATGAGCTGGGCGTGGTCCGCCGTCACCACCTGACCAGACACAAACAAGTACAAATATTGTCAGTGGAGGAGCAAAACAGTATGTTAACTTTTAGATCTTTTTTAGACATACACCTTATAATCCCGGTCAGTTAAAGCCATCCGGCAGACGTTTGCCAGGCTTTAATACAACACCATTATGCCACTATCTGCATTCACTTATACCAACCCCCACCCACTTCCCCACACCTGCAGGTTGTCATAGAGACTGCCACTGAGGTACATCTCGCGCAGGGGCATGTCGGGCAGCTTGGCGTGCAGGAACACCCGGAGCTCGGCGCAGATGTCCAGCGCCGCCCTCCTGGCCGTGGCCTGCTCCTCCCCGGGGATGTTCACCTTCTCCCGGTAGAACTCCCACAGGTGCTCCTGCAGGGAGAGACGCATCCGGGCCCGCAGTAGGTCCATCTGGGCGGCGCTGCCGCTGCACCCGGCTCCCGGGCCGGATCGACCCGCGGCCCGTCGCATGGCGTCTGAGGGAGCGGTGTTGGAAAGCAGCGATGAGGAGTTGAAGTGAAGTATTGATGAGCCAAATGTTTAGTGGGGAGAAAAAAACCCTATGCATTTTAGTCTAACTAATGGAGTTAGATGGGGGAGGGGGGGTATTACAGGAAAGCTACAAAGACTGGTATTAAACTGGGTTCGAGAACCTTCAATAGACCGTACAGGGATTCTTTCACGGTCGACTAATTAAGACTGAGACGACCGCCGCTACTACTAATAACACTACCACGTTGAAAAGGCTGCAAGGAGCATCCTGGACTACAACACCAGAGTCGACACCCACTGTAGAGGAAGAGCAACACTGGAAACATACCGTCTGTTGACGGATTTTGATCCAAACGCAGAGCGTTAGTAAAACTACACTGTGCTATGGGCCACATATATTTGCTTTTATGTCGTATATGTTACGTATATTTTTAACACTTGACGCGCTTGCTCCTACCCGGCTCAAAGCAGTGTGCAGAGGTGGGCAGGGTCTGCAGGGACCTGCTGACGGTGGCCTTCATGTCCTGGCTCAGCACCCGGGGGGAGGAGCCCATCCAGCTGGGCTCCTCCCAGCTCCTCTTGCCGGCCTGCTCCATCTTGGTGGGGCTGGTGGGGGCGCTTATGGCGCGGTCGTACATCTGCGCCACACAGACACAAGACAAACAGGTGGGTTCAAATAAAAGATAGATTTTGCGTCCGTTTGCTTAAAGATTCATCCATTCGCTAGCGCGACGTACTCTTTTGACGGCCAGCGTTGCAATGCCAAGCATGGCGGCTCCCCCGACCCCCAGCACCAGCTTGGCATTGGAGAGCACAAAGTCGATGGCCGTGCCCAGGCCAGTGTCATCCTTCTTCCCCTTCTGGTCTCTGTTCACCCCCGCCATCCTAGCAGGAAACAGACACAGTCAGGGTCGAAATTAAGTTATTTTAGCCGAATAAACGTCACGAAAAACAACATTTTTATTTACTTCAGTTACGCCACAAACATAATACGTCATTGCACTTATATAGCACTTTATTATGCATTAATACTTACCCCACCCATCGCCTCTCCTCCCTAACCCACAACCCCAAACCAAAGTTTGCATCCCATCCCTTCTTGGATCCCTAGCACAGTATGTTCACACGTCCTGGCACTTGAAATACTACTTAGCATTGTGCAGCGGCTCACCCTGGCTATCTTGCTGTTTATTAGCAAGGGGTCAACCTAGCAATCATGAGTGCTTGAAACTTCTATTCAAATTGTACTGTACCGTCAGCGAGTCACTCTTTCGAAATGTACTTTTCGAAATTGTAAGTCCCTTTGGACAAAAGCACCTGCCAAATGCCCTATGACATGCACGACAGCACCTACACCTGTCAAACAAGAGATGACAATGACAAGTGAATAGAAAACAAGCAATCATATTAACCTTTGCCCCATCGAGAGAATGAACGGGGGAGAAAGGGGGGTGGTACACACAATCATAAATACACACAGAAGTCCCTCAACCCACCTAAAAGATCCACAGCACCTCGCGTTGCTCTTGCAGATGACCCCCGAAGCCCCGCCCACTACATCAGTCCACCCAATTGGCTGCTGAGGAAGAACTGGCCCCGCTTGAGCGCGTCCTCTTTGTCTCTCGGCGCCGTCAGGGTCTGGCAGCGGCGGAACTCGCGGGCGACCGCCCGGCGGTAGTAGTCACGGTCGGTGTACTGTAGGTGGCGCCCTGCCCGGAGCAGCGCGCGGTACAGCTCCAGCACCGCACTGCGAGACCAGCCGCCCATCAGGGAGCATGCATGGAGCAGCGAGGGGACCTTGTCTGAAGGAGAACTGGGCGTGTGTGTATAGTGTCAGGGAGAGCACCGTTAGTGAGCATTCATGTTGACAGGGACCCCCACCCCCCGGAGACGGCCTCTCATTACAGTTTTCACAGGTTTTGCACATGGAGAGCAGGAACAGGCAGATGCAGTATCGAATGACTTTATAACCTGTAGGTCTCTAAAATGTTCACCAGTTGCTGCTTTCACCCAAGGGATGATGCCAGCAGTTACAAAGTTTAACTGGTTCAATCATGTAGCTTTGCGTGCTGTGGTCTGTTTGCAAGCATGGCCATCAGCAACCCACTACATGTGATCACAATGAGGTCATGGAATAGACGACACCTCGTCACAGACGACGTCACCATTGCAGAGATAGCTTCAGCTAAGCTAATTTGCACAGCAGCAACAAGCTGCATGGTGTGGCTAGTGGCTAGCACTAGCGTAACCCTATTTCCCCGTCTACCCCCTCACCCACTGTGATAACTACTAAGGAGTTACAAGTGGTGCAAGGCTTTAATAATAATAATAATAATAACAACAATAAGCCATGGTTCGACTATCTTAAGATGAATGCTAGCTCAATGGAAAGTCAAACATCACTAGCTTATTAGCCTAGCATGCAAGCTACCCTTGTCATAGGCTTTACAGTTCGTTAACACTTGGAAGTTAATAATACGAGAAAGTTGTGGAAAACAATATTAAACACGTTTATATTGACAATAGATGTTGTACCACTTACGTTTAGGAAACTAGACCAAGGGTTTGTCCTTACACAGATACTGCTCCCTCACGCCGGGGGTCAGTCAGTGATAAAACTCCGGAAACAAAAAGTGGAATATCAGCATACTGCATCCGGTTTAAGATAGTTGGTTACCCCATGTTACTAGTTATGTTCTATCCTTCACGTTTGTGTTTCGCGCACACACACGCACCAGACAACCGCATACTGAGCTACAGGAAGTTCCTATCGTAAGATTGTAAGCGCAACCAGCTGCTGGAAATGACGTACTATAGATATATAAACCACATGCAGCAATGTTTTCTCTACAAGTCACTACAGAAGAGATTTATAAAAAGAGAGATAGTTAATTTCGTGTGTCTGTCTGTCTGTCTAACCAAAACCGCAGATGTGCTACACCGAATGGATGGATGAATTAATAAGAAGTGAATCAGTACACAAACTCACACAATTATAGAATATACTCAAAGCACTCTTCCCAAAAGAAGATTTTGGGACAAAACGTTTTGGGAATTGTTTTGTTAAGGCTAAGGAGAAAGAGAGAGAGAGAGAGAGAGCGCACCCATAGAAAGAAAAACGATATTGACAATGATCAGCAGCAGCAGCAGAGTTGCAGGAAATTGGCTTCCTTAATTGGAATCACTGGGCACAAATTATAGCCAAACCCTTGTTTTTGTACAACTTGCAAACTTCCTCTTCACTGACTGCTACTCCGTCTTTCGGACTGGTCAGACCTTGGCAAGTGCTTGGTTTCAAAGTAAGTTATTTTCTTCTTTATTTCTTATACATATACATTACACAATGTACCATGACTGATATATCTAGAATATAATGTAATAGTTCTCATTATGTGTACAACAGTTATTTCCGACTGATAATAATAATATTAATATCACATTTTAAAATGAGGTTTGTTGAGGAACTGAGGTGATGTTTCGAGGAAATGTTGTATTACTGCTAGGATCTAAACCAGTGGTGGGCAAACCAATCCGGCCCGTCTAGGATTTACAAAATTGTCCTAAAGACCGCATTCATTTCGTCTTTTTTCTGCAATACCCTGTCTCTGGACTCTGAGCAAATGATACTATTCATATGTATTATATGTATTATCTGCGAGACATCGCTGCGACGCAACGAGTCAAAATTATCTGCTTCCTCCACTGCAAGCAGCGCTCCGCTTGTCCGACTTTTCTGTGTGAGGTCTACTCTGCTGTGGTCCAATCACATTCAGCGTATTGTCATCTCCACGACACGAAAACACTAAGTTTTTAAAAACGTTATTTACACAATGGAATGTATAGCTGTCAATCTGCGCTGTCAGCTCTATTCCATTGTGTAAATAAAGTTTACATAAAGTTTAAAAGTTAAACAGCGCAGAAGAGTTTATGAGTTGACAGCACAGCTAGTTTTGTCAGCAATTAGCTAGTAGCCTAGATTTCGAACGTGAATCAAGATAAAATGTCATTTTCAAAGGTGGCCAGTAAAAGAAAAGTCGACAGTGAAAATCGGCAATTCAAAGAGGAATGGATTGCAAAATATGGATGCATTCATCCTCCCTCCAACGAGCACCAAACCAGTAGCTCTTGTGAAGAGTGCCAATTTGGAACGCCACTATGAAGCAAAACTGTTATTTTGAAGCGATCTTTACTCAAAATTCAGAGGTAAGAACCACAAAAATCAATGGGATGAATGGTGGTTTGTAGATCCTATTATAATTGTTTCAAAGCTTGACTGACCTTAATAAATGGACCTTTGTCATATTGAACATTTTCTTTCTGGACCTTTAACATTTGTATTTGAGTACCCCTGCCGTATGTCTTATTTGCCGCATGTCAGATCTGCTATTGGCCCG
>OMKP01075950.1:0-12731 GCA_900302375.1 Bathygadus melanobranchus
GGGGGGAGAGAGAAAGAGAGAGACTAGAGAGAGAGAGAGAGAGAGAGAGAGACAAGAGACTAGAGAGAGAGTGGGAGAGAGAGAGAGAGAGACAGAGAGAGGGCGAGAGAGACACAGAGAGAGAGAGAGAGAGAGAGAGAGAGAGAGGGCGAGAGAGAGAGAGGAGAGTGAGGAGAGAGAGAGAGAGAGAGAGAGAGCTATCCGGCCACTCAAGCAGCTGATGAGTGTTTCAATTCAATACTGACCCAATATTCTGGTACCAGCCTGGCGTCACCGCCACACACCCACACGTGTTTGTGTGTACATCCTAATAGCTTGTGTGAGTGTGAGTGTGTGTGTGTGTGTGTGGTTGGGAGCGGTGGCATGTGTGTGCGTGTGTGTGTTTGTGTGTGTGTGTGTGTGCGTGTGTGTGTTTGTGAACGTTTTGGCGTCACCCAGACAGGCCCCTTGTCCATAACTGGACGTCTATGTGAGTGGAGTGGCGCTCCGCTGGTTCCTGCCTATACGAGGAAATTGATTTAGTTGGAGCCATGGAGGCAGAGTTGTTGCATTTTAAGCCAAACTGCAAAATCAATGCAAAGTGGATTTAGATCAAAGAAGTGGCAATCTGTCTCTCAGCGTGCTGGTGTGCATCTGTGCGTGTGTGTTCATGTGTGGTTTTGTGGACGTGCACATATATATATATTATATATATATATATATATATATATAATATATACACGTATGTGTGTGTGTGTGTGTGTGATTGTTTCCCAGGGTTCACGTTCAGGCCGTTTGGTAACCCACGGCGACAGAGCACTGTCAGCTATTACAGCTTCAGCGTCTCCTGGGCGACCATTAATGATAATGTTGTTGTTGCCGTGGCTACAAATATGGTCGTTCCACTCCATTTGCATCTTGAGTGGAGCAAGAGAGAGTTTGTGAGTTTCTGTTTGTGTGTATACAACTGCATATATGTGTATATGTTCATTTGTCTGCACACATTTTTGTGTGTGTAATAGATAGATAGATAGATAAATAGATATATAGATAGATAGATAGATAGATAGATAGACAGATAGATAGAAGATAGATAGATAGATAGATAGATAGATAGATAGATAGATGGATAGATGTCATTACTTACATTACATTTGTTGCTGCCTATGGTACATGCAAAGTTCAAAGTGCAGAGGGCGTTCATGTTGTGTATGTCTGAGAGTGAGAGAGAGAGAGGGGGGGGGAGGGGAGAGAGAGGGGAGAGAGCAAGACTGACGATATTCGGCTTAGGTGTAATCCCCCACACACTCCTTCAAAAATTCCTCTCATCTTTATTCACTCCCCCATCTTTCTCTCTCTCTCTCCTTCTCTCTCTTGCTGTCTCTCTCTCTCTCTCTCTATCGCTCTGAAACATATTTACATCTTTTCTTACTCGTACCATTGATCACTGCACATTATTTTTTCCCTGGAAAATGGAAGCAAGGTTGTGCCTCTTTATCTTTTTCCACCCCTTGGTCCTCAGCCAATCACAGAAAGGTATGGGATGTGGGGCGGGGTCTAGTCTCCTCCAGGAAGTGACCTCCAGATGAACTCTTACCAGGAAGGGTGAAAAAGCAATGTCGGCACATGTGTCTGTGTGTGTGTGTGTGGATCCACCCGTGTCTGTGTGTGGTAACGATTTGTGCAAGCTCACATAAGAAGAAAATAGAGGTTAGGATAAGAGGTTTGGAGCAGGATGTATAAAGGGATGGATAGAGGGCTGCATGGAGGTATGGATGAAGGGATGATGCATGGATGGAGGGAGGCTGGATGGGCAGATGGATGGATAGTCGTTGAATGGACAGATCATGTGGTAAAGAGATGAAGGTTAAGCAACATAAACTGAAGGCAGACCTTGTCATGGCAAAGGTTTTAACCTGGAGCAGCCTTGGAGCGATCACACACACACCACACACATACACACACACACACACACACACACACATAGTATTCTAACCTGTGAGTAGAGGGTAGGGAGGGAGGAGGCTGGGGGAGAACAGGGCAGGTGGTGGAGGATGGAGGGGAGGAGGGGTGGAGGGGTGGGACGCAGGCGAGGCAGACAGACGGCGACGAGGGCGTAGGAGTGAGTGCATGTGTCAGGAAAAGACGAGGGCCCGAGGCCAAGAGGCTAATAGAGAGGGGAGGGGAAGAGAGAGGAGAGACAGCAACTCTTACAGAGTCACGGAGTGCCAGACAGCCTTCCTATAGCATTCATAGATACAGTTTAGAGCTGCCATTAGTGCAAATGAGGGAAAGAAATAAAACTAAAACATGAAGGATATTAATAAGAGGGTTAGAGGAGCATAGCAGCCATATACTGTACATTAGGATCAACTCCACAACAGGCTTTGATTTGATCCACTGCTGTGGTAAAGTTTAAATAATAAAAACAATGTATATGTGCAAAGGACCCCAAAATCTGCATTGGAATATGCTATTAGTGGGTGTGTGTGTGTGGTACAGGTGTGTGAAATTAACTGCGTTTCGCTCCTGACCTTTTCCCCACTTTGAAAAATCTAATTTTGCACTTTCGTGTTGTTTCACAAAACTAGGAAATCAAAAGTGCATTTCATTGTATATATTTTCGCGTGACATTTAAGAGAGACTGGATTCTGGTTGAAACTAACTTTAAATGAAATGTAAATGAGGGAATGTGATTTATTTTGCTCATGCGCAACGGCCAGAAGGTAGTGAGGTGGATAATGAGTTGGTTAAAAATAAAGTGGCAGAGTGGCCGTTAAAATCCAGCCAGGTTTCACCTACGGGTTTCACTGACATCGCACTTCCTGGTCACCTGACAGAGATCCGAGAACGAGGAAGTGTGCCCGGGGTCATCGCCCATGGCAACGCGCTCAGGAACTAGATTTATAGAGGATATGAGGTCATAGTGCACGAAGAAGGATGCTGATTTGTTGGTTTAGCTAATTGAAATAGTAATGAGATAATTAAGGTCTGTGATTGGATGTTTTGACTGTTAAATAATCACATGCTCGTACACTTACCAAAAATGGACAGTTTGATTACATGTAGGGACGCACGTGCATGATTCTTCTTAGTCTCAGGTAAGCGAAAATAAACAGATCCTTAATGTCAAGCACCTGCCGATACACAAACACCCTCTCTGCACGCATGCACGCACACACTGACACAAACACACACACAGCTAGCCAGTTCGGGAACTGTTTTAAGGGGTTATACCACGGTGATATAGCCCCATAGTGCTTACTGTGAGACTATAACACTTGGCATAATGCCTCTTTAAAAGGCAATAACATCCACAATGATTACCTTTTAACATCTTTTTTGTCTCTATCTGGTTAGAAATTACTTCAGTTGCCAGTTTTCATAACTGTAAAGTGCCGTTTTGAATCGTTTTCTATTCCATTAACGGTTACAAAAGTTGGGTATTAAGACATTTCAAGTGCAGTAATGCTAACAATATCTACTACGCTATTTTATTTAACACAACCCAAATGTAAGAAGACTTATCACATTTTTTAATACATTTTGGTAGATGTTTGATTAGGTTTTTGATTTAATCTGCTATTCGCACAATGTTGCGCCTAAATATCAGTGAAAGTGACAGTTATCACCTTATAACAACAATATTTGTTCCTATCCTGTAAAATACTTGCAGTTCTCGTGTCATTAAGTTGTCGTCTTGAAGATATTTTTGCGCTGTTATAGCTTGTTTAAAGACTGTTCAAGCCGAGAGTTTCAAGACAAGTAAAAACCCAGTACAGTTTTCCATTACGTTTCTAAATTTTAAACTATTTTAAACTCACATTATGTTAACTAATAAACTAACTCCCCTATTGCTGTGTTAATTAAAATATAGATTCTGTAGGCTACTTAGCATTCAGTTTTTATCTAATTATTTAAAAATGTAGATTTCAATTTTCACAACTATAGGCCTACTATACTATAGCTTATTATACTAGACTATACTATACAATACTACACCATACTGTATACTATACTGTATGGTAACCCTAAGTACTATATTTAGTACTTAGGGTTAGAACTTAGTATACTACACTACTATATTATACCCTATAGGAGAAGGCCTTCTAGTATACTCTGTACTATACTATACTATACTGTACTATACTATATGGATTTAATTTGCATACTATACTATACTATACTGAATAACTAGGCTTCTCATTGTTAGGTAGGTAGGATGGTAGTTTAGCATCAGGATATTTATGTATTGAAGATGTATATGATATTGTCCATTTGCATGGATGTGAACAGTTAATCTGTATTTTATTTGCAATAAAAAGGCAACAAACACAGATTTGTTAGTTTTTTTTAATAGAAATAAAAATCAGAGGCATGCAGGAGCATGGGGGTGGATGAGGAGCAATGGACAAAAGACATGGGGGAGAGAATGGAGGCTAAAACAGGAGGGAGCGAGCGTAAGAAAAGAGAGAGAGAGAAAGAGGGGGAGAGAAAAATATGGCTCCCTTTGGACCAGTGCAGTTGGTGCTCGCCTCTCCACTCAGTAAATCTCTCCTCCTGGATTTACTGTGCGTGCATGTGTGCTTGTGTGTGTGTATGTGTGCGCGCGTGTGCTTGTGCATGTGTGTGGGTGTGTTAGTGGGTGCGCTTGTGTGTGTGAATGCAAGGCATAGTTGTAAATCCTTCCGTGTAGAATTTACAACTCTCCATTCACACATTCAACACCACTACTGTACACCAAGGCTGCCTCGCAGATGCCGTGGGTGTGTGTTTGTGTGTGTGTATATTTCAGTATTTAGCGAAATACTGAACGTGAAAAAATACAGCTTGAATCAACTATGAATGGGACTTTGTTTTGTTGTGGGATTGTAAAATACAGAGTGCACGTCTGCTTATTTAGCCTGCAGTGTTTATTTATCCACAATGCAACAACCTTGTTGTGAGTAACATCAAAAACGTGTCTGTGTTTGTTGATGATGAAAGCATTGAAGCAACGGCAATGAAGCAACACAAGGCGACATGAAAAGTATCCAGAAGGATTGAGAGTGACCGACATTGAGACAGAAGGAGAGCCAGACAGAGGGACAATGAAAAGTGACAGAGTAAACACGTACTAATGAAATTGACTACAAAATGTGATGAAAATCTGTGTCTCTTTCGCCCTCTCTCTTTCTTGCATGGCTTCCATTCATTTTGGTATCATTCATCTGCTGTCTCTCCATCTTGCTTTCCTTCTGTCCTGTATCTCCATCTCGGTGTGTGTGTGTGCGTGCGTGTGTCTTCACTCCAGGGCTCTCTCACTAACTGTTCTCAAAACCGTTGTCATAAAACGATGAGAGTTGAAAACAATGGCTCGTAAAATCTGTGTCTGCGTGTTTGTGTGTGCCTGTGTGTGCGAGAGTGAGGGCACATGTGCATTTAAATGTGTGTGCAGTGCATGAAGATGCAAGCTGGTATTATCCAAGTGTGTGTGTGTTTGTGTGTGCGTGTGTCTATAATTTTGTAAGGATGTGTGTATATTTCTGCGTGCACGTGTGTTTCATTTGTGTGTATTGAATGTGTGCACGTATGCGCCCACCTAGAGGGCCCGCTATGTAGAGGAAAGCATGAGTTAATGACATTTCACCTTCCTCTCGTTAATTTAGTTCAGCAGGGCAGCGTATCGTTGCTTTGATTTAAAAGCCACTGTGATTAAAATCATTTAAAAAACATATATTTCTTCTTTATTGTATTTTTGTGTGTGAGTCTCTACTCTAAATTGTATTTGCTGATGTTTGTATATATTTATTTATATACTGAGTGGGTCATTTTTGTAGGAGGCCTAATGTGGCTCAAAATGTGTTTTCATTCTTGCAGGGAAATGTATTGCATGAACTGTGTTTTGTACTTTAAAATGTATTTGTATTTGCTGATGTGAATAATATCTAGAACTATACAGATATAATTGCATACAGGACATTCTTTGCATTAAGTATTGCATCAACTAGCTAATGTAACAAAAACTTGGAGACCTAACGGCAGCAGGGAAAGATTAGTATGTGATAGGTTTAATGTTTTAACTGACTCAACCTACTTAAGCTCCTCTGTTTTACTCTCCTATTACGGCTAAAAATGTTCTCATATTAGCTCCCACCGAAATATCATTAAATATGTAGAAGTAATGTGTGAGGAGTTAATTAAATTCAGAAATCCAATGTTAAATGAAAAAACTCATAATTCAATAAAATAATATATTTAGGACTACATTACAGGCTAAATAAACAGAAATATATGGAAAAACAGCATTACCACATATGAAAAATAAAGACAAAACAAAGGAAATGCTATTATGCCTTGTGTCACTAAATTTACTCATTGATATACTTATTGATATACTTACTTACTCGTAATTTATTTGCCATGCAATTATATTAAACATATATTTAAATATAGCCTATAATATGAAACGTCTTAATATAAAATGATTAGCACCACTTTCTAAAAATACAGCAAATAATAAGTATTTTTTTAAATTAAAATCAAACTAAAAAAAGAATAGGCTGTTGCATTTTATAATGTTTTAATAATAAAATAATCAGGCCTACATTTGTGATTTAATGTGAGTTGTTAGTGTAATAGGCCAACATTACAATATTGCATGAGAAAAAATATATTATTTGAGAGTAGCTTCTATTCATATAATTGTTGTCAATAATGACAACTATCCCTATTAATTTATGCAAAATACATATAATTAACAATTAACAAAAATATTAAGAATACATACATTTTACTCCTTTTCTTTCTTAAAGTTATTTACCAAGTTGACATTTAAAAAAATTCCCCTCACCAGAAACGAACCACTCAACAATCTCTCTCACACGTCCTCTGCCCTCAGGATGACCTCTTGACTGAGGTTACAGCCTAAACTTCACCCGCAGGCCTTTCTGAAAAGAGGGGTGCGAGGAGATAGAGGCGGGCTGCGCCAGACATCCCACTGACTAGTCTTTCACTATTGTCGCCGGAGTTACTGAGCGGTTTTATGATTGTAAAAGCGCAAACCAGTAAATTGACCTTACTTTTCTATTTTAGAGAACTGTTGTCACTGGTAGATCTAATCTAGAATAGAGTAATTAAATAACCCTGAGCTTATTGCTGAACAAGTGATTTGAGCGTTTAAAACAATAAAGGGTGAAGGGGAAGTAGCAAAAAATAAGCTATTAGAATAGTATAGCGTAAAAATACTTATTTTCTTATTTAATTATTCTTTAATGGTAGTTTCCCATGCCAGTTTCGGTGATCCGTCGTCTGCTGCTGCTTCTCCCCCTTTGTCTGTTGCTTACTTCCGGGGTTAATGAAAGGTCAGACACGAGCGGCAGGCAGGACCGGAAGGACAGGGGGTGACGTTTGACTTGGGCACGAGCTTCCCCGACCCGAACGTCACACTGTTTGAGGTAGGCTCTGCTCGATCTGTTAAATAACCCCCCTTTTGTGGGTTATGTTTCCCCACCGTCGATTAGCCTTAGCCTAAATGACCACCCGAGAAGTGCATAAAAATAAATATCAAACCAACTGGACCTTGTTCAATAGGCTGTAGCCTCTATAACTTTCATTGCAGAGCGCACATTTAAACACGAATTCACGACACGACGTGGCACAACGTGGTTTTTGTCTAAACGTTTACACCGCACAACGCTCCCATCAACAAACGGGCTCCGTTTCGTTTGTCTGTAATTAAGTCGGAAATATGGCATGTTATTTCATTCTCACCCCCATTTCACTTAGTTATGGAAAAAAGCCTACTACCCAATAAGTGTTGGGGAATTGATGGGCAATATGTTATTATTAATGCGATTTGAAAGGACCATGAACGTGTATAGCCTATAATCGAATCAGTGAACTTGTGGGGAAAGACCTCAGCCATGGCAACTGTAATTATAACAAGCTATCAATTATCTTCACTTAAAGTTCCAGGGGCAGTATTCACCTCGTCCCGGGCCACATAAAGAAATTCATTTTCAGCCGAGCTAATGTCCTAAACAGCGTTGTTTGGACGTTTCGCGACAGGCACAACCTGCGATTTCTCTCATTAACAAAGTCGTTTGCCCTTGGAATGACTTCGGAGTGCAGTTTGACTCCATGGTAACAACACAGCACTAGTCTAATTAGTTCATTTGCACAATTTGCATTCAGTGGTGGTTAAATTAAAGCAGTTAGGCTATGTGTGTCTTTATGCCCAAACAGGAGCGTGTGTTAAAAAGAGGTGTGTGTGTGTGTGTGTGTGTGTGTGTGTGTGTGTGTGTGTGTGTGTGAGATGAGAAGACTGCGACTGCTTTTGTGTTTTTGTTTATTATTATTATTGTTAATTTGTTCTATGTGGTTTGTCAACAATCATACACTATTATGTGTGACTAGGTCTATATCAGATATTGCCCATTGGCGTGTAAAAGGTCTCTCTCTTAGACTCTGTAGTTTAAGATAATTCATAATGTTAAACATGTTTTGCCTTTCTTATTAGCCTATTTTTTCCGTGCATGTGAGGTGCGCAGAGCATAAGGCTACCTCCTGTTGCCGAAGTTGGGTTTAACGTTGGATTGTTAGAGTGCATGTTTTTTAGGTGTTTTGCAATATTAGATCATTTTTTTTACATGTAACGTGATACCCACTGTAAGCTTTTGTGTTGTATTATTAAGGATTTGGTTGCATTTCTGAATCAGTTGGTAGCGGCAGTAACAACGTTCGCCCGGTAGATGTCGTCTAATGCTCCTTTTTTATTTGTCAATTAAATCTGAACTGTTCTCTGTCTAGGTACATCTCTATTATTGCATGCGATTCCTAATTTAATATTGTTTTCTTTATTTCTTTTGTGTGGATATGCAGTATTCAATACTCGAGCATATTGAGATCTGCGTTTTAATAAGGATATTTTCATTTAATTAAATGTCTCCGCTTGTCTGTTGCGTGCGTTTGGCGTACATGTGAAAAGTGAACTGAGGTGAATTTCTAGCCCTACTTATATTAGCCTATAGTTTGGCAAAGCTTATTTAAAAATATGTCATATTTGGGGTTATGGTTTTTAAAACTAAAAACATTAAACCATTTCGGAGACAATTGCATTTAGGATAATTGCCACGACGCCAACAAAACTATTTTTCCATAACCTACAACCTTTGTTCCGTGTCAGCTCTCATTGTCAACGCTGATTTGACGAAATACCATGTCGCTCTATATCGTCCTCAGACATATACATGTCTTTCTCCTACCATAGTCGATACATACATTTGTGTCCAGACATGTTTATGTTGTCTAAGTAGCGTTAATACACATCGTAAGGTATGTGAATTAATCAGGAAGCAGAAGGCTCGCACTCTCCCCAGATGTAAAACAAAACCGCACATAAATTTGGCCTCGCGAAGGCCTTTGAAACTGGAATACCGTCTGACTCTTTGGCTCTCTCTCCTACTGTCGGTCTCTCTTAATCTCGTTCTCTCTCTTAACCACGCACGCTATCATTCTTGGTAATTTTCTTTAATTGGAAGCACTTCATGAACGGAAAATGTTTTTTTGGATATGTGTCAGGCCTGCAGTAGCCTACATTATCTAGGCCAGCTGATCCTTCTTCCAGAGTTTTTCTCTCTGACAGTATCTTTTAGTAGCCAATTGAAAAAAAATAGTTACTTCCAGATGCAACCCTAATAATTCAAAATCAGTAATAGGCCGATAAATAATAGCCTATAGAAAATCTCATTAGTCTGTAGGCCTGTTGGAGTGAACGGCAAGCATGCCAAATGAAGCCTTGGCTTGCCAAATGAAGCAATACGCGTGACTTTCGCGGTGTGGAGCCTCGGTTAAAATCAAATCCTCCACCGTCCACTGTCGCAGGTATCTCAACTTATGTTCATCAGACAGACAAGGCAGACGGGAAAAAAGAACACGTGTCGTTTTAAGTAGGAAAAGTGTAAATAACCCGCTGCCGTCACGTCAAAGCCATAATTAGCCAGTAGGCCTACATAAGGCGAGCCCGGGTACAGCAGAAATGTGTGTTTGAAGGGGAGTGAGGTGGGGGCGGTGGTCATTTAGGCTTAACAAGGCTTTATTCCGTGATATATAGCAGGAGCAGATTCTACTGTGAGCGAGGCGGGTATTTTTGAAATATTTATGACGCAGTAATGAAGCTCGGAAGAACTAAAATATGTTTGGGCAGAGAGCGGTGTTGGCCGCGGCCCGCTGAGCGCGGGAATTTTGATGAAGGTGGTGTGCGCGTGCACGGGTTCACACTTAGATGGATATTGATGGAGTCGAAGGGAAAGGTAAAACTTGGTCTACTTATTCTTGCTAAACGGGAAATGAATGAATGGCGTTAGAACATAAAATAATATAGGCCTAGAAGATGCAATACAAAATCCAAATCACATCCCACCTTGCCTATAATAGCCATATGCGCATAGGTCAAGGCTTATTGTTTTAAACACGATATGATTTAGTCTAAATTTATAGTCCTAAATATAGGACTATAAAAAGGCCTCCAACATGAGCTTCTCACATGTAGACTATAAAATGTTTGGCGTAACATTTGTTAACCTTTTTGTGCCATGGGCGACTATTTGATTGCTTGATTGGGATTTACACTAATGTGCGTGGAATTGTAAGGATTCTCCTACAGTCTAATGTTTGATCTGTCAGACTAATAAAGTCCAACACACACCTGGACCTGTCTTTATAATGAAGAGCGCTGACCAGTTATGAACGCCAGGTGGCGCGTATAAAAGGCGGACCATAGGCCACTCAAAGTGTTCTTCTGTTTCAAATCATCCAATTTGGCGCATGTTTTATTTAACGTAATGATGATCTAATCAATTACCCTGCAACTTGTATTCACTGTTAGAATTAAATACGAAATGCTTTTAAGTTAGCCTATGATATAAAAGTATACAGGTTTTAACATGAAATAGGCCTAACAAAATATTGAATGAATAGGCCTACTACACTAATGAATTGACGTTGGTGTGATTTAGACCTACATCTCTTGTCAAACTCTAACTCTAAATATTGTCATTGAAATTTTGAAAACGCTAAAGCAAAGCATATTGTGCAGGTGGAGTGCGTCATCGAGATCGATGGTGGAATTTCGCCGCAGAATGCCGCAGAATGCCTCGAGCCACAGTTTGACCCTACATGAATATAACATCAAGGTAATTGTTTTAGGACTTTTTATAACTGTAGGCCTACTGCATAGATGTATATATTTGTTACATTAAACAATAGGCGTAATTAAAATTACTAGCCGTCTGTAAGTGAAATAATAATAATAGTAATTATTATAATATTATTATTATTAGTATTGTTATTATTAACAATATTATTACTACTATTATTACTATTATTATTATGTCGTTTATTATAGTTCATCATTGATTTGATGTGATTTGATTTGATGATAATGATATGATTGATATGATTATTATCCCTATACTTTAAAATAACTGTTCACTTTAAAAGTGTACTGAATTGTACATCTTCTATATGTTAAGGAGTGCTCATTCTTATCTTACGTTCATCAAAGTCATCCTAATATTAATAATAATAATAATAATCAATCCTTATTATTAATTTGACTTGTATTCCAACACAAATTTTATTTTAATACAAAAACAAATTTACAGGGCTTTTGTTATTTGGACACAAGAGTATCACGTGAATGTAAGAGACATATATTGGGAAGGAGAGGAGAGCGTCTGAATATTTGGAGAGAGAGAGAGAGAGAGAGAGAGAGAGAGAGATGGAAGGAAAACAGCAGGAACAGTGGAGAACGCTGTGGGGTAGAGGCCATGCAGTTGGTCTTCCATGTGGAATATGTAACGGTACATTCTGGAAGGAGAGGATGCGGTCGGCGCTAGGCGGTTTCTATGGGGAGGTATGCTGGCGAGGGAGGAATGGAGAGGAAGTAATGGAGGCAGGAGGGATGGAGGGGAAGTGGGAGGAAGATAGGTTGAGAGGGTGAAAGGTCACGCTCATTTTTTATCCATTACTGCTCAGGGTTGCATGCTTGGGTCACAGCTCCCTCTCTCTCTCTCTCGCTCTCTCTCTCTCGCTCTCTCTCTCTCTCTCTCTCTCTGTGGTGTGTGTGTGTGTGCTTATCAGTATCTGGACTGGAGACATCAGTAAAAAAAAAAAAACACGTCCACAACTTGATCGAATAGACGACCGACAAAGTCAGTTATCTTAGATGCGTTCTACATAGGGCCCCCTTTCTCTCTCTGCCTTTTGCTGTACCCTGTATTTCTCTCATTCTCTGCCAAACTGTTTCACTCCTGCTCATATCTAAAAATAGCTGCGAGGCATTCTCTCTCTCTCTCTCTCTCTCTCTCTCTCTCTCTCTCTCTCTCTCTCTCTCTGGCAGGGTGTGTGTGGGTGTGTGTGTGTGTCTGAGCCTAAAGAGACAGGGAGGGTGTGATTGAGCTCGGGATAGTTGAGCTCTGTTTTGATTACCTTCAGAGGTCAAATTCTCTGTGCAGGGAAATAGCCAAAAAAAACCCCAAAACAAATATGACTCCAGACAACATCGCCCTGTTATCACAAGGCTGTGTGTATGCGCGAGATGGGGTCTTGACGTCCTGTGTGACTATATTAGCGTTTGTGTTTTTTTGTCAACCGTTGTGTTGAAATCTACGTGTTACTTATTCGGTATTCAGATTACAGCAAGAAGGAGAGGAGGAGGTGAAGAGGAGGTATATGTGTGTGTGTGTGTGTGAGAGTGGCTGGGGGGGGGG
>OMKP01075962.1:0-10040 GCA_900302375.1 Bathygadus melanobranchus
TGTTTGTCTATCTATCTACCTGTATATCTACCTGTATGTCTGTCTATCTGTCTACCTGTCTGTCTACCTGTCTGTATGTCTGTCTGTCTACCTGTATGTCTGTCTACCTGTCTGTCTGTCTGTCTGCCTGCCTGCCTATCTATCTATCTATCTATCTATCTATCTATCTATCTATCTATCTATCTATCTATCTATCTATCTATCTATCTATCTACCTGTCTGTCTATCTGTCTATCTGCCTACCTGTCTGTCTACCTGTCTATCTGTCTGTCTGTCTGTCTGTCTGTCTGTCTGTCTGTCTGTCTGTCTGTCTGTCTGCCTGTCTGTCTGTCTGTCTGTCTGTGTATCTGCTGACCACATCGGGTCATTTGCTGCTATTGTCTCATTGCTTCCCGCTACAGGAAGCACTCGGAGGGCTAGCATACTCGCGACGCCCGCGCCACAATGACTGGAGCGGGACCAAGCAGTGCGACCTGCGCATCGCTAGCCCTTAATGACCTGTCTAGCTGTGTGTGTGTGTGTGTGTATGTGTGTGTATGTGTGTGTATGTGTGTGTGTGTGTGTGCAGGTTCATAATGTGTATAAAGGTAGATGGGTAGATAAACAAGTTGTGGAGGTCTGTCTCTACTCCCCCCTATTATTACAATGCCTAACGTCTGCTAGGAAAGAGGAGGGGGAGGCAGACTAATATGTTACTGTACACACACACACATACACACACACATACACAGCTAGACAGGTCTGGAGGAGGGGGTGAGTCTTCGATGCTGCCGCACAGACAGACAGACTCGTGAAAACACACACACACACACACACACAGATGCACATAGATGTACACACGCATGAACATACACACACATACAAACACATGCAACCCATGTGAGAGCACATACACAGATGGTCACACACACACACACACACACACACACACACACAGACACACACACACACACATCTCTGGAACCCTGAGCGTGTTGTGGGACATATACTTGTCAACGCAATGCACCCTGGGAGATGTTCCCATCAGCATTATAGGTCCCGGAGGCCCAATATTCAAAGACATGCTGGATTATTCCCGCAACATAAAATCAGTGGACATTCCATCTCATGACATTCAGTCATATTCACGAGAACAATAAAAACACAGGTCGTCCATTGTTTAGATGTTTTGTTTTTGTTTTTTGAAAATCCTTTGCATCTCGTTCTTGTTCTGAACAATGCGCGAGCCTCGCCCCCGCTGCCCGTCTTCCGCTGCGGCGCACCGTTACCTTGGTGATGAGCGGCGGTCGCGTGCGAGGGACAGCGCGCCGGGCGTCGGCCAGACAGAGCGGTGTTCAAGAACCCTACTGCACAAATGATCCATTAAGAACCAACACTGAACTGAACATGGAGAACAATAAGCTTTCTTCTTTTTAGGCCATGGCCATATATTGTCTATTTTTATTGATAATGATGAGTTTTATAATAATCTCAAAATGGAGCATTCTCTGTTTAACTATACATTTTTTAAATCATCAATCAATCATGTGTCAACATGGAAAGTGTATTTTAACATCTACCCGTATTTTCAAATACATATTTTAGCATTTATATAAAGTGTACCTAAAACCTCCACAAGGGGGCAGCATTGTTTTTATTTTATCAGCGCGCTATTATCCCATTCTGTTCGCTGTCTCCTCAGCACCGCGGAGCCGCTCCGGGTCCGGTGTCATCCACGAGGGCCGTGAGTTGGAATGATGAGCGACTTCGACCATCACTCATTCACACACTCGATGATCCCCACTGGTTATTGGTGGTGAGGTGTACATCCAGGTAGTCCGGGGCTTGATAGAATCATTGCCAACTCTTTCAGAAACCCTTATGTCCCTTATTTAGCAACCGAGCCGAGAACAAACCCTATGACGACCAACTGTTAAAGGTGTAGACCTATTACAATTTAAACCTGCTTTCAGTTCATAAAATAAAACTTGTTTTAAGCCCTAAGTGAATTTAACTAGCTAGTTTGAACTAACTAATTAACAAAATTAACAAAGTAATGCTTTGGTGTGTGGTGTTCCTTCGACAAATGAGCCCCACCACCAACCACTTCTCTGCCATAATCAGAAAAATAAGGGACGCCTTACTCGAGGGTCTCATCATAAGTGACAGTTGACAGTGACCTGTGAAGAGACACTTCTAAGGGACCCAGGCTGTACCCCACTAGGCTACTTTAAGCCCATTAAACCTCTCCTGTACCTATCTGCCACCAAGAGCACTAAGTTACTATCTGCTCTCCCAGGTTAAGCTGTTCCCTCCGTTCAAAGTAATTTTTTGTCTGTTTTTTTTGTGTGTGCAATTTTCTTGGGTGAGATTGTCCTGCATCCCGATAAGGATCTCTGTTGGACGTAGCTGTAGATGGTGGCCCGTCGGTCGATCCCTGAGACCCTGTGTGATAAAACAAGCGCCCTCACAGATCGCGAGAGGGGAGGAGATGACCATCTCGCCGCGGGCCTCCGTCACGCACCAGACTGCAGACTTTTCTCTTCTTCTCTACCACTGCTGCGTCGTGTTACATAACATGCCTTCAGCAAAGGTCACGGAACCAAAGAAAAATATGTTGTTGGGTGGCTTCTGTTTCTTCTTCCTCTCCTTCTTCTTCTGAAACACCCTTTTTTCCTCCATGTTCACCATGTCTCTTTGTCGCTGTCTATTGTAGATACAGTTTGCATGTGTTTCCCTTTCATGTAAGAAGTTATGTAACTCCGTCGGGGTCTAAACTGGGGCCCTGTTTCTCCCAGGGGCCCTCTGTGTCCCAGGGGCCGACTTGTGCCCTGCATGGGCCTCTGAATTTGGCACCCAGGTGGGTGCCCAGGTGGGTACCCAGAGTCTTTTAGCTACTACTTCTGAACACATTTGAACTGTCCTGTGTCATTGTTATTGTTTGGCCTCCACCAATAGAATCAATAGAATCGTGCGATGCTGAGTGAGTAGTGATAGAATGGTAGCAGGTGTTAGAGCTAGCAGGTGGTGTAGTGGATGTGTGAATGAGTTTCCTGTCTGGCTCAGGTGGTGTTATGCAATAGAACACCACAATATGAATTCTACTTTGTTTTGGTGAATATGAATAGTTTATAATCGTGATTGACGTGGCTTCTGTTTTCTCCCCCCCCCACCGGCCTTTCTCCCTTCTATAAATTCATAAACTCAGAAGAATACAACATCTATTTGGAGGTTCCGCCCTTTGCAATGGAGGAAAATGACTTAAACCTGTAGTCTCTCTAAGCCTGTAGTCTCCCTGTAAGCTGTTTCGATTCCTCAAATGAAGAACTCTTAAAGTCCTCCAAGACACCAACTGTGGTTCTCCATTTTCCTACATTCCAGCACACGCACTTTAACCAAGCGTGGCTATAAATAGCATCTCCCACTGCTGAACACGATGGATGTGTTGTCATGGCGACATTGTACAGTTGGGAAACGTCTAAACCAATATCCTTTTTTTCGGGGAAGTAAGGAACTGGTGGGTGTACAGCAAGGTAAATATATATATATATATGTACATATAACGCAAACAGAGTGAGTCACCATTCCCTCAGTTCCTCAGGATATAAATACACACACACACACACACACACATACGCTTCCCCACACGTCCCTGACGTTACATAAAGAGGAGCGTGGGATGTGTGATGTCGTCCACGAATAATTCAACAGCCAGGGATCTTCATTCATGAAGAAAACACAGAGAGAGGGAGAGAGAGAGAGAGGGGGAGGGAGAGAGATGGAGAGAGAGAGAGAAAGAGAGGGAGAGAGAAAGAGAGGGAGAGAGTGGTGGACCACGCCCCCACACGATACGCACATACACATGCACACGTACACCTATGCGTGTACGTACATACACACACATACATGCATATGCACGGACGCATGCATGCACACACATGATAAAGTTTGGCTGGATGTTTTAATGTATATTTAATGTGTGTAAGGTTTATATGTCTCATAGCGATGCCAGGAACAATGTGTTATTCAGCATATGAGGGAGGATGTGTTGTCACCGAGGTTCAGATGACGTTCTCAGTCAGGGGTGGAGAAACAGAAATAACTCAGATACTCAGAAACTCGAGATGATGAAGTCATGTCTTTCGGTTTGGTTTTTGACAGGCTATATTGATTGGTAAATAATGTATGATATAAGTACTAAAATCCCCTTAGACTTAGATGTAAAGGCACATAACTAACCTAACTAAATGTGGGATTGTCACTCTCATTATGAGCACTAATGATCTGCTATGTCGTCCATAGAGGGCGCAAGAACATTTAGCGCCGCAATCTCACATGAAAAGCCAAGTGGGCTGCTGCAGTCTTTTCTTGTCAAATGTATTGACCTTCCACAAAGTGATGTATTGCCTTTTACGCTAAACCTCCCCTATCTAACTTCTCTGACTGCGGTCATCAATTATGGTCAAAGTTATTTGAAATGATGAGCGTTTAAAGAACAGACCCCATTTACCAACGGCGCGATACACTTCGGGGGTTTTGATTCTCTCTAAATTAATCCGGTCTGTGAAGAACCGGATCTGCGGCGGGAAGTCTTCGTTATTATTTTGTATTATTTGTTTTATTATAACATTAGTTTGGGATGATTCATGTGTGTGAGTGACGTCCCTTTTAGTTTTTTCTCCATACAATTCAATGACCAAATAACAAAATTGTTGTATTCGTGTGAGTCCTTGTGTGTTGACTCACCGCCGATGCAATAGATGTGTTCCATCACAGCTATCGACCATCCTCTACGTTTGACAAGGCCAAACCAAAACGAATGAAACGGTGAATGGACCTATAATTAAGTTAAAACATTTAGAAAATATAGCACTGAGGGGAGTAATAATTCATAGCCTATAATAAAATTCTCCATTAGGGCGGACGCTGGCTCCTTAGCGTCGGCGGCAACCGCACACAATCAGCTGATGTTTGCGCACGGGGTTGAAACATGAAAAAATATAAATGTATCCTATCTATTTATGTTTATATTCCAATATATGTAATGACAATGACATATGCAACCAAAAGATTAGCCCTAACAAACAAAGGTTGTATTTGTGCTTTTTCTATTTAAGGAAACTGGTATGTTCTATTTTTAAATAACCCAGGGGCCTAAATCAAAGGGCTATTAAAGTTAGACAGCTTGTTTTTCTCAAAAGGGCATTGGTAAACAATGGCAGTAATGTTAGTTGACCCCGCCTGATGCAAACGTTATTTAAACCATGTCTCCCTCTCATTCACTGCTCTTTAATTCAAATTAGACTGGGGAGCAGGTGTTGATAAAGTTGGATTCAACCTACAACGTGACCTTAGTGTCAAAGGGGACATTCATCGATCTACTGCCTTTGCAATGCATAAATAACCACATAAAAATATACCTGTTCCTGTAACCATCTATGAAGATATGTTTATATTGTATACTCACATTTTCCCTTATTAGCACAAAGTAGCTCTTCCCAGAGCAGGGGATTTTCCCGCCAGAAGCCCACGGAACATTCAGTATCCAGAATTCCGTTCTCTCTCCCAGCTCTGAGGTGAGGTCTCTCTCTCTCTCTCTCTCTCCCTTTCTCTCTCTCTCTCTCCCTCCCTCTCTCCCTCTCTGTCGGCAGTTGAACAAGAACACCTTCTCGTAGCTGAGGTAAGACACTCTGGCAGCTAACCACTGGCAACCACTTCAACCAGAACCAACCCAATCCCAGAAAAAGTAGGCCACTTCCCCAAAACTCTGGCCGCACATTAAAGTGCTTTTAAAGTTTATTTTAACATAGTTAGACCTGACTTTGTGGGTCATGTAAGGACAGACAATAAGGTTATGCAACAGGGTTATGTCATTGTCTCTAATGGTAATTGTTGTTTGGTGGTTCGAGCAGAAACACTTATCACAGCGTTATTTCTGAGATTTAATCAGTAAACTTCAAATCCAATTTGTTGTTAAATTGTTGTCAGTAAAATGTTGCTTATTTTCATTAATGTCAAATTGCTATGAAACAATGAACCTACTTTCAACAGGGAAAGTTTGAAAGTAAGGAAAGGTTAACAGGTGCCTATGAGGGGAAATAAGCACGAAAACAAGACACACACACACACACCCACACACACTCACACATTGTGTTTAGTTTATCAAACTAAATCTGTGCATATGTTTCCATGGGGGAATTCTCAGCAGGCCTGTTGCCATTCTGGCTCGTCACAGCAGTCATTTGCCTGGAAGCTCGGCGGCCATTTTGGATCTGGTGCGGAAAATGTCAGAATGTTCTGTCCAACGTTCTCTTTCTCGAAATAATGACTTAATATCTCAACATATTGACTTAGTACCTCAAAATAATGACTTAATATCTCAACATATTGACTTAGTACCTCAAAATAATGACTTAATATCTCAAAATAATGCCTTAGTACATAATGACCTCTGTATTTCAAAATGCTGAGAAACTTTCTCAATATTTTGACTGTCATTACCTACCTTTGTGCCTCCCATCACAAAGTCGCATGCACTAGCTAGCTTTCTGTCATTGGTGTTGGAGGTTATATAGAGGTATATAGAGGTTGGAGCACTGATGTGGAGCAAGCTGCTTGTAGATATTGTTGTGCACCAAGCTAAACTCAGATAGCTAATTATTTTGTCATTGTTCAATTCAAGTCAATATTTTGAGATACTAAGTCAATATTTAGAGAAGGTTTCTCATTATAATGACTTACAGGATCGGTCTGACAAATTGAGAGTGTGATTGTATATCGTCCGCGTTCAACCTTCAATTACAAATGTCTCCTCACAACCACACAAGACAGGCTAATTGTGACGCTGTCGTGTCACATGTTGTTAAATCATGTTTGTGTGGAAAAGACACCAAATGAATCAAAAGATAAATAAAGATCACATGTTGGAACATAGTGTTGGTGTTAGCATGGTTGGAACAAAATACTGACGCCACTGACACATGGAAATGTCTAAAACTCGCCGTAAAACATTCCTTAGGAAGTGAATCACAGATAGTTCAACAGAAGAAGGAGAAAGAATGTTGTGCAGAAGGGCCCATTTGTCAATTTAGGGCCCCTGGGTTTAAAGGATTCTCTCTCTCTCCCTCTCTCTGTCTCTCTCTCTCTCTCTGCACTGTAAGTGGCTTTTAATTGATTATTTAATTGATTGGCAGACAGAGAGCGCAAAGGGGCTCGAAAATGTATGGTCCTGCGAGTGATTCGATGGACATGCGGTCACATGGTGCATGTGGATCGAAGAACTCTTTAACAGAACTCAGACTCTGAAAGGCAAGTGAAGAGATTCAAACCGTTGCCAGACGGACTACATACTCTTACAGATATTCAGCACGGTACCGTTATGAAAAGCAGGCCCGTTCACTGAACCTGAGATTTAATGGGACGTCTTATGAATTGTCTTTAGGCCTCTAAGTAACGCAGGCATCGGCCATGCGTGTGTCGGTTGCGTCAGGCCTACATTTGAAATCACACGAGCCGTGAGATCCAGTTCTCAGTTAACAGCGTTCTCGAGCGTTAAATCAGCCACGTCGAGTCATGAGGTCTGAGATTGTCCTCGTGTCTGATACCCCCACCCACTTCCTGCTCTGTCGGGAGTCAGATTGTTACCCCGGTAACAGCAGCGCCAGTTATGCAACATCGTGTCATGCAGGGTAAATAAAGTGTGCAGAGACCACGCCCCCCACACACCCACACCCCCCGGCCTGCAGACAAACATGTGGAATATAGAAGTACGTGGAAGGAGACTATAATGAAGCTACAATAAATAATGATTGCTTCATTCAGAGCACATCGTTGCTTTTACCTCCTTGTACTTTCGTCTGCATGATGACAGCACAAGGGTTTGTGGAAGCACACACAATGCGAGGGTTTAAAGACGTGGAAGCACGTTGTTGGTGTGGCTGGTGACTCGGAGGAGTGTGTGTGTGTGTGTCCTTATCTCTGGAGGACAGCCATTGAAGTGTACATTGGACTGTTGGATTCACACGTTTGTGAAATGGATTATTACACTCAGATTTTTACATTTTATATTGATTTCAGATGATGCTATTCATTTTATATGACATATGTTGTCTTGTCAGCATATGTTCATTATTGTGACATATGTTGTGTGATACTGTTTGTGAATATTTGTTTCTCACTGTATTTCCTCCATGTACTGAGCTATTGCCACGGATTAGATTTTAGGTTGAACATGATTGGTTGTACGACAATGATGTCTAGTTGTGACATCACAACAGCCACTACTTCCTGCTCGCCATAAGGACTCGACAGCACACCATATCCTGATTTGACTGACACATAAGCGGCATGTGCAACACAGGGCTAAAGTGACAGAAGGCCATCGTTCTATAAATACTTGAACACCAAGCTGTAGCCAAACAGTTTGCCACGCCAACACAATTTGGGCCAGACAGCAGTTCCCCAGTGAATGCTGCCTTTCACTGGGAGTTTGCATCCAATAAACATTTCTATTTTTAAACATAAAAACATGAGCGACATCCTAGAGGGACAGATCAACCAACATACATATACTGTATGTCACAGAGCATCGTGACCCATGGGCCAAGGAACCACGAAACAGAACCAGGAAGCAGAATCTGGACACAGGAACCAACTAAGTGGTGCTTCAGTCCAACACAAGCCACATAAGTGTCTATCGTACAGCCAGACAGTTCTACAGGTTCTAGAAGATTTTAGAGAGTTCCAGTTTGGTCTAGAAGGCAGCTGTGCTTATTTAATGAACCCCCCAACCACCAGACATGACATGACCAGACAAGTAGATACAGAAGAAGAAGAGCAGGAGGAAGTTCCCTTCATCCTGAAGGGGGAAGGGGGGGAGGGGTCAACTCTCGGTCACCACAGCAACAACTGACGAGTGGATTGAGAGCCAGGGCACCCTGGGACAGAAGTGCATTTTGGTCCTGATTAAGCCTGAAGGAGGGATCCAAAAAGAGAGGTGAGGATGGGTAATGGTCGGGCCTCCATAGAAGCCCAGGAGAAGAGTCTTCAGTGTGGGCAGAGATGTCTACTCCCCACCAGGCCTGTCTGAAAGAGAAGGGATATATCACACACACATACACATATACACACACACACAGCCAGCAAGCATATAGCCTAAATCCACACATCTCACTTTCACCACCAGTGTTTTATTGTCATTGAAAAACAAAATATAACGATTTTAAAAAGTTGTGTTATCAGCAGTGTGTGTGTTTGTTTGAAGACTTGTGAGGCTGAGCAGGTGAGTCATAAGTCAGAGTGACGGGGGACAGGGGGGAGGGACCATGATTGTGGGTGAGTGTCTGTTGCACGAACGCCGTTTAAAGTTGAGTTTTGTCCAACAGCAGGGGGTAACTGCTGACTATTTCTCATTCTACCAGTTTTCACAAAGAGTTTATATTTTAGAAGCCACTTCGTTTCCAATGGCTGTCTGCTTCCCATTGTAGCAGCAGTTCAAGAGAGATATTTTGTTTATTCTGTAGCCTAGTCATCACTGTACAGGCCAGTGATGGGGACGAGACCACCTATATCGAGACCGAGTCAAGACCAAGACCTTAAAGGGTCGAGTCTGAGTCAAGACCAAGACTTTGGGATTTTGGGGCGGTCGAGACCGAGTCAAGACCGAGTCTTTGGAGGGTCGAGACCGAGTGGAGACCGAGACCTAAAAAAAAAGTCAATTTTCAATTTGACTTATTTACCATCACCCCTTAATATTCTAGATCTCCAGCTTCCTCACAGGGAGTTAAAACGAATAAATTCATATAGACTCTTGTAGGCTGTCAAAATACCTGGAGGTTGAAATTTGATGTGGTGCCAGACGTCTCAGAAATCACTATATTACAGAATTTGCATTCTGCGCTGTGTTTCTTTTTGGAACTTTTTCTGCAAATAAACGTTTTGTATTTTAAGAACGCAAATTTCACGACCGCTGATTGCTCATCTTGGCGCTTAGGACCAGACGGTTCCAAAATCTCTTTGGTTGGACAAACGGACTTCACAGGGGCGTGGCACTCTGGGATCGC